>JAHBCN010024412.1:0-11941 GCA_019359885.1 Listronotus oregonensis | reverse complement strand
AAAAACTCACTATATAGAATTTTTCAAAAATAAAATTCCGTAAAAAACTCACAATTCTAGAATGTAAAGGGTTTTCCAATAAGAACGATATGATTTTAAAATTAAATAAAATAGAAATGATTTTAGATAAAACCACACTTTTATATTATCTTGAAGTACAATCGTAATATATTTATGTTTTAAATAGCATTTCGTTTAAAAGTCCACCTCGGCTTCGTGTACACGAGTAAATTCGACGAATCCATTTTTTAAAGACTTTGTGCAATAAATCGGGCGTAATCTCACGAATGCAGCGTTTGGTGTTTAATCTCAAAGTATCAAGGGTTTGTGGTTTGTTTGCATAAACCTTCGATTTTAAATAACCCCACAAAAAGTAATCTAAAGGATAAAATTTTCAGCTTTTTTGGTGGCCAGGCAACCAGTTGCATTTCTTGAAATTATCCTTTCCAAAGTTTTCTTGTATAGGGCACAGTTTCATGAGCAGTGTGACATGTAGCGCCGTCTTGCTGGAACCACATATTTTCCCAAATAAAACGCATCCAAATTTGGCCATAAAAAATTTATATTGTTCACCATTCACTGTAACGGAATCTCCAACCTCATTTTGGAAAAAAATGGTTCAACGATACCACCACACCTTTAGGGGATGCAAAGGCTTCTCGTGAATCTGTTGTGGATTGTTTTCTCAACAGAAACGGCAATTTTGCTTATTTATATCCACTAAACCAAAAATGAGCTTTATCTTAAAAGATAATTTTTTCGGCAAAATTGTAATCCGGTTCAAGTCGTTCTAAACTCCAAGCAGCAAATTCGCGGCGCCGCACACAGGCGAAAATCGGGGAAAAGCCGGCCATAAATAGTAGTAGTGCTGATATGAATCACAAACATGTTTAATCGTAAGAAAATGTTAAAACTAAGATAACACTTTATTTAAACTTTTTTTAAACCCCCCCCCTGGGTTCATTTATTGCATTACATAAGCGCTGTGTAAGTACCTACCCAAAAAAAAAAACTCTATGAAAAATGTTAACTGTTATTATTAGACTGTTATTATTTTAACAATTTAAGCAGTAAAGAGTTTAAAATTCATAAAAAAATTTTTCGGCTCGAATTAAGTTGGATTGAGGCACTTAACAGAGAGGAGGTAAACCATTTTAACAGAATTGTAGGATTGAGTTTAGTTAATCCTGCTTTTTTTCCCAAATTGACTTCCTTTGTCACTGTTGAGTGCCTCAATCCAAACCGCTTTTTGACTGAAAATTTTTAAAATAAAATCCAAAATGACAAGACTTTTGATATACCTGAGGTTAATAAAATTGCTTATTATAAATTAAAAATAAAGTTGTGATTTGTTTGTTTTTGTTCTATTAAATTTTTATAACTAATTTTTTGTGTGTAAAAATAAGAGCAATTTAAAATTCTTCTTTTTGATCGTTCACTCAAATCTAAAAATCCAGTGAATGGCCTCCCTCTACTCGATGAAGTTGTATCCTGCATTTCGGCTGGTTAAGCTTCATTCATTGACGAAGAAAACTCCAACTCAATATTTAACCAATTTGAAGACTCTTCTCACAAGCGTTCAACTCGCATGGTAGAGGTCACTTTTTCTGCCAAATAACGACACTGCTCCATTCTTTCCTTGGACTGACAAATTCTTAACCAATTGACAAGTTGGCTTCTTTTAAACAAAGCAGATTGTGTTGCAGACCCTGAAAAAATAAGTTGTAATTTTGTTAATTCTTTTATTACTAGCAATACCTTGTTCATCGGGGATAATGTAGGATTCTAATGGTAAAAAATTTTTTTAAATCGATCCAGTAGTTTCGGAGCCTATTCAATTCAAACAAACAATCAAATCTTTCCTTTTATAATATTTGTACAAAATTTATACTTTGCAATCAATGTAATTTAAATTACATTAAAAAAAATCTTCCAAAATTGAGACCGTAGCGAAGAATTGAATGTTAATTCTAAAAAACTACATTATCAATAGCTGTTTGGATTATAATTTATATTTTGAAATTTCATGAATGATTGTTAAAACTGTTTCTTTAATTCTTAATTCAATGTAATAAAAACAATATATTTTAATAAAAAATTTCGCCATTTAAATTCGTCGCCATATTGAATTTTAAACCCTATGGCAATTTTTTTTTTTCTATTTAATTTTCTTTTAAAATAATGTTTTATTTTATAAAAATTGATTTTTTCTTTAAGTTAGTGGAGAAAATTATTTGTTGCGTTTGGGACTCATTTTTATCAATTTGGACCCAGACCATAAATTTTAAAATATTTTTCGTCAAGATCGCAAATTATCCAGCAACAAGATGGGATCTTACAAAGGACTTATTAAACAATAATTTAAAGCTAATTTAAATGCGGGAAATTACGAAATCATACTTTTACTTTAGCAAAAAGTGAAAAAATTAAATTAAAAAAAAAATTTTAACTTTTGAGAACACCAGTATAAAAAAACGTAAAGAAATATTTTAAATAAATATTATTTTTAATATTCTACTTACCACCAAAAAGGCTCCATAGTTACTTTACAAAAATTTTCACCCACCTTTCCGAAAAACTGAATATAAATTACTAATTTTCACTAATGATTTGTGAAAATTAGTGAGACAATGAAATAGTCTCCACGAACATCAGCTTTCAACTAAAATATTTCTGCAAGTGACAAGACTAAAAATAAAAGGGTGATTGTTTATTATACCCAGGTAACCAGATAATGAAATTATATCCCGAATGGCCTTAATTGCGAAAATTGGTATTTCCGATTTATGGCCGGGTTTTCCCCGAATTTCGCTTGTGTGCGCCGACGATGGTCCAGTGGCTTAAGTCTTGGGCTCAAAAGAATCTAATACGGGTGTCAACTTAAATTTTTTGGAAAATTCGCCAAGTTATTGTTTTTTAAGTCCTAACTCTTGAACCCGACGAGGAATTGATAAATTTGGATCTTCTGCAACACTATCTCTTACAGCAGCAACATTCTCAACAGTTCTGGCATTTCGGCGTCTTACTGGAGTTTTTACATCGTGAAGAGTAAAATTACTTTCAAATTTCTCAACGATGCGACGAATGGCAAGCATAGAATACTGTAAAACATGTTAAAATAACTAATACAAAGTAAAACGTAAATTTAAAAGTTGACAAGACATTTTGTTTATTACTGGTGGATTCATTAAGGTATGTAGCAGGTATGCAACGATTTTACAAATAGTTTTTCTTAAATAACTTTTAATTGCCTTATCAGAAAAAAACGAAATTTAATATGTGAACTAATCTTATCAACGTCTTCGAAATAGTCTAATACAATTTTGTTGTAAATTCAACAGGGGAGCCAATATTTCAATGTATCAAAATTTACATGGGATTTCCTATGGCCAGTCTGGCGATGCACCACCCGGTATATGAATTTGAACTTAAAGATAATAAATTTTCGCTGCACAACGCTAGCTTCAGATTTCGTTGCAATAGATAATTTGGAAATAATGTTTTAAACATGCAATTTCTAGCTCATTTAAGGGCGCATTAAACGCAAGACAATAGGAAGAAAAATAGGCCGAATGTAACTTCCTTATAGCTCAAAGAAACCCAACAGTAATTCATTTTCTAAGTTACTGGATTTTTACAGATAACGCGATATGAACTTATTTATGAATATAAAAATAATTTTCGATGAGAAATTAGCCGCATAAAATTGGGTCTGAAAAATTTCTTGGTTTATATCATGTCAAGACCGCTGATATTAGATTCTTTGGCAATAAATCTAGCAAAATTCTTTTAAGAAACTCGCAACCCCAGCTCATTTAAGTGCTTATTAAGTCCAAAACGATAAAAAAAAACTAAGTCAGAATGTAACTTCCTACAGCCATAAAAGTCTCACGAATTTAAAGAAGTGTCAAGCATATAGGGCAACGACTATTTTTACCAATGACACAATGAAAGTTATTGAAAAAATATAAAAATTCCTTTTCCGGTGGGACCGCTATCTTGAGATTTTTTGGCGTTACAGCTTGGACAACATATCTCGAGAGACTCGCAATCCTCAGCATATTTAAGTGCACATCTAGTGCAAGATAATAGAATAAAAAATAAGCTGAAATGCAACTTTCTCCAGCCATAAAAGTCTAAGAAATTCTGAAGAAGTATTAGGCATATAGAGCAATGACTATTTCTACCAATGACATATTAAAAATTGATGTAGAAATAGGAAAATTACATTACATAAGCAATGTAGTATTATAATTTAATTTTGATAATGTTTGTATGCTTTGACTGTTGTACCCGTTAAAATCTTAAAGAAATATTTATTTTTTTAATTAATTTGGAAAAATATTTCAAAATTCTATTAAGTTCCTCAAAGAACTCAATCAGCACCTAATTCCTATCTATTTTAATCATTAAAAAAGTTATTCTTTGATTATGGATCTGCTAAATTTCTGAAACCTGGCAGACCCACAGTTTTATTTCAGTATTTCTAAAACCGTTAGTGCACTAAATTTATCAATTTTTGAGTTGGGCTAGCCAATTTTTTATAGGTAACGATCTAAACGATTTAGAAGTGCAGTTAAACTGCATGTTTTATAAGTATGACTAGTACTTATGTCTTTATTTATTTTAGGAGATAAAGAAATGAATTTTGGCCCGTTTGTTGGTTTATCTGGTTAGTCTTTTGCGACGAAAATACCTATAAACCATATAAAGCTAAAGATCACCTACAACTTGGCGGTAATAGAAAGTCTAAAAGCTAGGGGCTTCTTAATGACAACAGATCTGTGGTTGATATTTAGTGATAGAATCCCTATATGTATATTATTGATACCTTTCAAATAGTTTAACATTTAGTTATGTATTGGTGTACCTTAATGGTGCAAAACACTGGAAAGTCAAAGTCAAATATTCTTTAGTGTTATAAGAAAAAAAAATCTCGTTAACAAAGAATATAAACATTAACAATAAAAAACAAATAAGTTAACAATAATATCAGAGTAAAAATACGTTCAAGACAAGTTTAAAATTGTTTCTACATACAAACTGTATTTATTTAAACACATAAAGATTTCAAGGATTTGTAACCTATTTTCATTGTTTGTTTCGTTTGTACATGAGTGTGCCATTATAAGCCTCAAGCAGGCCATTTTCCATAATTAGGTATAGTTGGCATTTGATATTATCAATAAATAATCTGATAATCTTCTTTTATTTAATCCAAAACTAATTGAAAATTATTCAGATAGAGAAACAACAATCATTAATTAAAACTTTTAATTAATATTAGTAAAGTTGGAAAAACTAAAAACATTACACTTTTAGGACCACAATAGTTATTTATGCAACTTAGTTAGGAAAAGTTTCATTTTGTGTAACCGAGCGCGATTTCTGTTCAAAGTAGCGCGAGTTACACAAAATAAACTTTTTCTACTACTGTATAAATAAGAAAACT
Organism: Listronotus oregonensis; assembly: GCA_019359885.1. Classification (NCBI taxonomy): domain Eukaryota; kingdom Metazoa; phylum Arthropoda; class Insecta; order Coleoptera; family Curculionidae; genus Listronotus; species Listronotus oregonensis. Next base: position 6,489 of record JAHBCN010024412.1, on the reverse strand, counting down.
TTGTGGTCCTAGCAACGCGAATGATAACGAAAGAGAACCTTCGTGTTACCTGGTTGCTAAGCATTGCTAGCTACGAAAGTAATATTTTCAGCGCCTGGACAAAAAAGTAAAAGTAAAAAAAAGAAAATATGCTTGTGGGAAATATTAGGATTTATTTATAAAAAGTAATTAATTTATGACAAAATATTTTAAAAAACTAGGTTAGGTATTAACATTAAAAGTAATTGTGCAATTTGAGCAATTAGCAAAAGAAATTGGAGGAATAATACTTGAATTAACAGTTTTTAAATTTGTTGTTGGGGTATCGTTATCACCTTTAACTACGTTAATATTCATATTTTTCACTGTTACTTCATTAGAGGAAATATTGGTAGAAATTTCGTGTAAAATCTTCTTTGAAATTTCCACCTTATTACTATAGGATTCAGCAATATATCCCTCCGCAACAGAAGAAGACTTCCAACCTCCGTGCCTTTTTAAGTCCAAAATATCGACATCCGAAGCATTGGCAAGGAACGTAGTTGACGTTCTTCTAAAAGAATGGCCAGTGTATCTACTGATGTCTTCAAGCTTCAAAAACTTTGCAATTTCTTTAGGTACATTTGAAATAGTGTGCTTTCCAATTACTTGATTAACACATTTACCTCTTTCATAACGATACAATAAACGCTCATCTAGAGCATTCCTTGGTCTCAGCTTCATATATTCCTGTAGAAATCTGATATAAGGAACTGAGCCTTCACCGTTGGTTACTACAAAGTTTCTTTTAACTTTATTTTTAGACTCCACTATTTTTACTATAGCCACGTCATTTCTTATTTCTACATCACTTAGCTTCATTCTGTATATTTCGTCTGTCCGGCATGTCACTCCCATAATGGCTATTACTTTCATTGCTAAGTAACTTTGATCAGGCGCGTTAAGTAAAAACTTTATGATTTCTTCTTTTTTAAAAATTTTTGACTTTTTGCCTCATAACCATAGTTTTCCTTTTAATAAAGCAACTAGTTTCTTGAACTCGAAATATCATGATTTTTGTTTACGGAAATTGTTAACTTGGCATGGAATATACAGACCAGAGGGTTGGTGGTGATAAAGACTCGGATTTTTCTTGAAAATACGCCAACATCAATTCTCGTCAATCCGCCCCACATTTTTGTAGCAATCCATTCAGAAAACGATTTATATGTTTGATGGTACCTCTCTTTAGATTTGTCTGGCAGAAGTGAGGCACACGCAAGGTCAGCTGCTTTTTGTATGCCATTTTCATATTCATTTAACATTTTAAAATGGGAATGGATTTATACTAAATTAACAATAATTCAAAATCTGACAAGTGCTGATGACAGACAATGTCAACAATAAATGTGTTGCTAAGGATTAATTTTTAACAGGTAAAATTTCAAAATCTCTGATATTTTCTATTAAAACATGATGTTAATGATTATTAAATTATGCGATACATAGAACAGTAGCAGAAAAAATATAATACATTACACGATGCGAAAGGCCTTTCAAGTGTTCGGAGGTTTTAAATAGTCTCGGCTTCGCCTCGGCCATTTAAAAACCACCTCACACGAAAAAGTAAACTTTCGCATCTTGTAATGTAAATAACTATTTCGTAACGTGTTCCATATAGGATTTTTTTCTTATTTTGAATGCAACTGTTTTTATTATAAGAAAATAATTAAAAAAAACGATATAATAGTTTTTCGAACCCTGTATTTAGTTCGGTTGCTAAGCTTTGTTGCATTAGTGACATTCTTAGTGTCAGACAGTTTTTACATTTCTTAAGCCAAAAAATATCGAAATCTAGTTTGGATGTCCCTAGTTATGTGAAGGAAGCTGCTGAAATCGCAATGTCGAATCTGTCCCTAAAAAATTGAAATCAAAATACGATTTGGATTATTAAAAATTCAATAATTGGCTTAAAAATATTAAGCGTATAACTAAAAAGTTTTGTTGGCTTATTTCCAAAGTTAAGTTCATATGAAGAGTTCTACGTTATGGTCATTGTATTCGATGTTAAAAACAGAAATATCGATAAAGAATAATATTGAAATAAAAAGTTTACTGGACTTGTGACGTTTCTAAAGCGGCAGTCAAAGGGGTATCAACCAAAAAAGTCTTATGTACTTAGCAAAAAAACATATTTCAAGATTCTTAGCGGAATTTTTAATGATGAAGGTATACAGCTTATCTACTTCCTCACTTTTCTGCCTTTAAATAGTTGAGTAGCTTCAGATATTTGTATTTTTTCAGGTTGTAATGATTATTGGTTAGCAAGTGCTTGCCAAAAGTCTGAGTTAACAGTTCTTTGCTTAGAAAATCTAGTGGATAAGGAAACATATATTAAAATAAGGATTTCCACTACGAAATCTAATACATGAAGGAAATTTGCTGGGTCGATCAAGTTGCCCCCCACTAATAAATTTCAATTTTTTTCTATGTGTGAATTTTGCACACATTTTGCACAATTTTGCACAGTCAATTTTAATTTTTGCACACCTGCGCAAGAGTAACTGTGACTATGTAACTGTGGGGGAGGCCAACTTAACGCCAGCCCCTCCCCCCACTTATTTTTTTTTTTTTTTATGTCAATGGATAGCTTGATTTTTGCACAATTTTGCACAACCATTGCGATTTTGCACAAGTGCCCCAAAAGAGTATAATGCTTTAAAATGTATCCGTAGCCTCCCCACCCAAAGTTTTTAACTTTGATTATATCAAATAAAAGATTGATTTTTGCACAATTTTGCACAACCATTGGCAATTTTTGCACAAGTGCCCCAAAAAGATATAACGCTTATAAAATATAGCCGTAGCCCCACCCAAAGTTTTTAGGTTTAATTATATCAAATAATAGATTGATTTTTGCACAATTTGCACAACCATTGGCGATTTAAAGTGCCCCAAAGAGGTATAATGCTTATAAAATATATCCGTAGTCCCCCCTGTATTCAACGTTTTCTAACTTTGATTATACCAAATAATAGCTTTTTTAAACTTTGATCAAGCCAAAGGATAGCTAAATTTTTGCACAACCGCATTGTTGATATCCAAACCAACTTTATTATGCATTATTCTTACGAATAAAAACAAAATACTTGGTATAATAAAAGTTAAAAAACTTTGGGTGGGGGGGGCTACTGATATATTTTATAAGCATTATATCTCTTTTGGGCCACTTGTGCGTTAAGTTGGCTTCCCCCACAATTATATAGTCACAGTTTCTCTTGCGCAGGTGTGCAAAAATTAAAATTGCCTGTGCAAAATTGTGCAAAATGTGTGCAAAATTCACACTTAGAAAAAAATTGAAATTTATTAGTGGGGGGCAACTTGATCGACCCAAATTTGCTGCTACAGAAGGGGACATAGAGGGGCTCGATTTTGTAGAAATTGTAATCATAATATGCGTTTACGGCCAAAACACATTAAGCATAATGGATTTTTCATTAAATACCCTCAGGGAAATTGTTATTCGCAATCTATTGGAATAAATACTTTATTCACTGGTTATTGCCTCCGCAGATCATCTGCTACACTAGTGGCAGATTCTGGTGCTCTCAGCTTTATTTTTGCATACAATAGTAGTGTAATGTCGTTTAAAAAATGATTATAACTCATTAACTTGTATCTATCATTTTCATAACCTAATTACGATAGCTTTTTATTAAAGATTTATATTTTTTTATTAGAAATATTTTTTTAATCACCATAATAAATTCTCTGATTATTTTATCAAATCCCGAATTGTATTTTTATACCAAAATTATTTATTGTTTTTATGTGCCCAAATGTATAAGAAGAGTTTTCCAAATAAATCGTAAATTTTGCTTAAGAAAATGCTTTTATCCTCGAAATAATAAATATATTCCCAAAATAGTGAATCTGTCACTAGATAAGATAAATTATATTTCTTACCTCCAAAATAATAGCATCACCTAGTTTGGTTAAACCTGGTTAGCTGATGGTATTGATTATTGTCTGATCATTGCATTTAAGGGTAATTGCTCATACATTAAAAGATAATTGTTATTAATATTCTGACAAATTGGTGACAGATCTAATATTTCGAGAACACACCAATTTGATATGATAACTCAAATGTTAATAATTTCTTAACTGATTAAATCACACCCTTTTAAAATTTATGTTGCTAAATGTTTAAGTTTTTAGCCACTTTAACAACAAAATTAAATATAAGTTAAATTCTTTAAAAAAAACGCAGTCCGCCACAAAACCAAACTTTCTAAATTTCCATTATTGTATTTCGTATTTTTGCCCGGGGTTTTTGCAGTGCGCGAACAAAAATACAAAATAGCAGGAGAAATAAAAGATTTCAGATAGAGAACTGATTTAAAAGCGGAGCGCATTGCCGGGTTTCATCGAGAATATAAATAAAAAGGCATTATGTTTTTCTAGAGTAACGAATTCTTTCGTCATAGGCGGGACCGGTACGAAATGCATAAATAGTGAGGTTGAGGGTGAATTTGCTATTTTTTGCTAACGAAACTTAACTTTGGAAAGCCCATAAAACACGTCCAACGCCTGTTACGCTGAATAGAAAAAAGAATTTAAAATATGTAAATATACACAGAGACTTCTAGCGACGACTAAACAGGCCATATTTGACGCTCTATTTGTAAATATAAAATAACATTTTTTTAATGGAAAAGCTTATGTATCGGTTTGTTTTTGAAAGCGTCTCATTTTTTTCCAATGCGCTTTAATTAAAATTATTTAGTTTAACAAACAACAGAACTAATTGAATTCATATGAGAAATTTGCGATATACATCAAAAAATAAAAAAGGCAACAATAACTGCCGGAAAGGTAAAAACTTAAAGATCTAGACGCACACTAGTGCGCCAGGCAAAATTTCGGCCTGACGCACACAGTGTGTATATTACACCAAACATTATAGAGTATTTTCCGCTCTTACAACTTTGTTATCGTTCTAAATAAACTACATAAAACTACATACAAAACTTATCTAAAACCGTTTTATGGTTTAAATTTCCAGAAAGCGTATTGGCATTGTCTTCTATGGCATGAAGCAATTAAAAAAATGTATACCACATCACGGCAACGATTATATACTAAAGTTTCGTTTTGTTTACATTCATTTGGCCATTTGATCTTGTGAGTTTTGAAGAGTTTTCTGTTGTGATTTTGTTGAACAATTTGCGTTGATTGAAGTACTTTTAGTGTAGTTTAAACTAGAGAAGACCAATAAACATTTGTTTAGTTTTGTTAATTGTGTGTAACAATTCGATTTGGACCAAAAGGTAAATTAAATGGCCCCGATTTTTTGAGTAAATAGACCTCTTGTTTAATATATTACAGGGTGTTCGACAAAATAGACGGAGATATTGTAATGGGTGATTCCTTGTTTAAAAATATGAGAAAAAGTTTTTATAAACATGGGTCCGGCAATGCACAGTTTTCAAGATACAGGGTGATAACTTTTTAAAAAAATATTAATTTTTTTTTTAATATTTTAAAAAATATTTACTCAATTTTTTTGAAATTTAGCAATATTATTTGTTGTATTATGAGGCTAATTTAGCCCTAAATGGATTAAAATTATAAGGTCCAGTGGCGTCCCGGGGGGCATCTTAGCGAATAAAATTGGCAAAAAATGTACGCCACTGCCTTTTTTGCAACTTTAATTTTGGTATTATATACTGAAAAGTACAAATTATTTATAAAATCTACTTAGTGTTGATCATTCTTTTAAATGTCTATACAATTTAAATATGCTAAAAGGTTTTTGGTTACTAAAAAATGTATTATTTTGTTAGACCTGCCTTCGCAAAATCCTGAAGAAGACGGCAATGCCTACAGGTAATTTAAGCCAAGAAATTAAATTAAAAAATCTACTGAAACACCCCATAATGAAGCGTTGTGCGTCTCGGGGTAGAGTTAGGAAAATAAAAAAATTGTAAATTAAAAAACAATAACAAAATGCGACTACTATTTATTTTAATTAAAAATATCTATATTTTTCCTATTTTTATTGAGATTTATTGTTTCTATCCCAAATTAATTTTATAAAATGCTTTAGCGCAGTTAGAATAATTAAACTGTACGTTGTATGTAATTTTTCCCTTTATATTTAATTTATTTCAAATATAAAATAATTTATTATCTTTTTTTTATTAGGATAAAATTTTTAAATGAATAAGATCCAACTTTTGCTTAAAATTTATTTTGCATCAAGAAACTTTTTCTAAAATCGCAGAAAATGCCATATAACGCATAGACGCGCTTTCACGAAATTTCCCCTTTGTGAGGGGCAAGATCTACTATAAAAATCAAATTTAAATGTTTTCTTAATAATTTATTCTTATATTGTAATACACAAAAAACCACTAGAAGGAGGAAGCTTCTTTAACTTTTGTACCCCTAGCTTTTCTCTGTCGTGAACGGTTTCGGAGATATCGTGCTTTGTCGGACCATTGAGTCACAATCCTATTATTTTTG
>JAHBCN010024411.1:0-11905 GCA_019359885.1 Listronotus oregonensis | reverse complement strand
CCATTTTTTGGTATATTTTTAGAAAGTAGAATACTATAATCTATTCTTTTCGTTTGCTAAACACACATTAAGAAATAACGTATTGCATTGGTTTAAAGAGTCAGTAACTATGGTTACAACAATAAAAAATATTTCTGTATGTTTTCTTTCAGATTACTCGGATTACAGTTTTTTGGAAAATGGGACCACAGGTACCGGAGTATAACGAACTGAGCCTGCTCAGCCCTATTGACCTCTATAAATTTGCAGATCGCCTGCAACGAAAAAAAAAAAAAGAAAACCGTCTAATAACCCAAAAAATCAAGAACACTTATCTACATTTTGGTGGCAAGTCGGCCACCATTGTTAAGATAAAATTAAAAGAAAAAAATTGAAATTTAAACTAAATTTTAAAAAAAGTTTTGGATTTTAAATTTAGGAAATTCTGACAGCTTTTTAAAATTTATGACGTTTTGTCATAAATGACATATTAGGTTTTTTAACTTTTTTTTTGACAAAAAATGTGTGGTGGTGTGTTACTTGATTTTAAGTTTACCTGAAATTACTTTAGCATCAAGCATAGATAACCATGTATTATTTAAATTAACAGATATTGATGCTACACATTTATCTTTAATTAATAATATAAATAAACTTTTTTTATTTTTCGTTTTTTTGAACAAGTTTCCTTTGCTAAAATACTAGAAGCATTCCAGTTAATTATGTGGTTGTTTTCAAATGCGTGTTGACAGATGATAAAACGTCATAAATTTTAAAAAGCTGTCAGAATTTTCTAATTTAAAATCCAAAATCTTCTTAAAAATTTAGTTTCTATTTTTTTTATTTTATCTTGACAACGGTGGCCGACTTGCCACCGAAACGAGATTAGTGTTCTTGATTTTTTGGGTTTGGGGGTTTTCTTCTTTTTTATTGCGGGCGATCTGCAAGTTCATAGGGGTCAATAGGGCTGAACAGGCTCAGATCGTTATACCCCGGACCTGGACCGAAGTGGTCTCATTTTCCAAAAAAAATGTAAGGAAAGTAATCCCAAAGAAAAATACTAAAACATGAATCCGCCACAAAACTATAGAACATATTTAATAAAAAATATGTTGCATTGGTTCAAAAAGATGGTAATCATAATAACTTACAAGGTGTTTCTCAAACGATAATGAACAGTTTTAAAGCTATAACGTGAATTTTAAATCGTTATTGCGCCAAAACTTATTTTTTTCTAAGAAAAGATATTTGGGAGATGGTTCTTTACTAGGCAAGAGAAGACTCGCGTCTAAAGATACCCCGTGATCACGAGCTTCTTGACAGTGTTGACACATGAAACGCTTTATTATGCAGGGACTCGGCTAAAAAACTTTTTTAATACGTCCCCGCATTTTTACGTCTGAAATATAATTGGGGAAAATAAAAAGCCGCTTTGCTAACCAGAACTAACCATGACCGACTAGAACTTAGGGCTTTTGAATTTGTCTAAATTATTTGTAGAAGTTATAACAAAATTTTAACAACGTATTAAAAAACCCGGGGAATATATAATTACACTTTAAAAAAATATATAACTTCTACCATATCAAAAATTATAAAAATTTTGTTAATAACTTCTATGTAGGGATAATTTAGACAAATTTAAAAGCTTTTAGTTCTAGTCGGTCATGGTTAGTTCTGGTTAGCAAAGCGGCTTTTTATTTTCCCCAATTATATATCAGACGTAAAAATGAGGAGACGTATTAGAAAAGACACATGATTTGTTTTAAATTAAATGCATTATTTGGAAAAAGCCTACTTTTTAAATAACGCGCCAAGTCTCTGTATAATAAAGCATGTTTCATGTGTCAACACTGTCAAGAAGCTCGTGACCACGGGGTATCTCTGGACGCGAGTCAAGAGAAGGGATTTAACGTGTTTAAAATAATTTTTTGCAAGGGGCCCCTATTGCAGTCCAAAGATGCAATACCCGACGTGATCTGTTAACCTTGTATTGATTTTTAGGTAAATATACAGAAAACATTGAAGAATATCATCTTGCAGTTCCGCATAAAGCAACTGTGGATGGCGAATTTGCCACCTTTCATCTGCCACATTTCCATGAACTGGAGCCGTCGTTATTTAAAAAACGAAAAAAACGCGAACTGGAAGATCCTGATATGGTTCATTATGGTTTGTAATTTATTTTAACATTTGCTTAGGTTAGATGGTATAAGCACATAATCTAAGTTTAAATTGGGGTATATACTATATTATCTTTTAAAAAATTCCTAAATATTATGCTGTGAGAGAAAGTCAAAAACACAGTTGTTATCGAGGAATCCAAATTATAGGTAACTTTGTTATTAGTCAAAACATAAAATTGTTTTTCTACTTTCTTTTTACAAAATACCGTTTTCAACCCCTGAATAAGGGTAGAAAACAGCACTTTACCTACCTTAGGCAAGGTACTTTCATTAAAAGATAAGTTTATTTTCCGAGTAATTTCCATAATAACAATTGTTGTGTCAATTTTAACCATGAAAATTATCCGGACAATAAAGTTATCTTTTAATAAAAGTACTAGGCTTTAGGGAGGTAAAATTTTTACCCCATGTTCCATGCCAATTAATTTATGTCTTTTCAATGTAAATTTTTTGAGTGATTTTAAATCCTGCGTTATACTTTGACAATTTTTAATGCAGTGGTTTATCCAAACAATCAAAACCACAATTTAATTATAGAACACAAAATTCAGAGATAATTTTTGAAAATTTAAATGAAAACTAGTAGAAAAAATGATATATTATACATTTCTCTAGAGTAAAGTGCATTTCCTCCGCTTCGCGTTGTCCATCAATTATTCGCGGGAGGAAAAGAGGCACTTTCCTCCCTTGTTATGTAAATATCTATTAAATTAGCTATTTAGTAGCATTTTTACATTCTTTAAGATTAAAGATTACAAAAAACAATTGACAATCGTGTTTTCTAGTTATCCTGTATATTGTATCACCATAAAAAAGGTTTTAAAAAAATTAAAAAATACTACCTTTAATATATCCATAGGCGTGCGCACAGTGGGTGCCGTGGGTGCCGTGGCACCCCCACTAGTCTGAAAAAGATTACCGTATTTAAAATATGAAAATTATTATTTGATAAGGTTCGATTTAAAAATTACACGCGAACGCATATTCTCGAAAATGAGTATGGTAAAATCAAAATTAAGATCTGAGAAAATCTCCTGGTTCCATTTCTGGAACCGGAATTAGCCGCAAATATTGATATAAGTACTGTGATAAACGAATTTAAAAAAAAATGTACCTTATGAAAGAAGAATGATTTTATAATAAATAATATATAATGTACTCGGTTTGTTATTATTTCATTAATATTTACCAAACATTCTAAAATTTATTCTCATTAATTTTTAATTTTATTAATAAATTTTATATCGATATAATTCATAGTTTTATTAAGTTCGATTTATTATTTATTATATTTTATTAAGTTCATTATTATTATTATTATTATGATTTCAAGCCAAACGGCTTTGCACTCCCTCTAAGGGGAACATTCACTCATCCCAAATATCTTCGATATCAAAAGGATTGAGCTCTGTGGGAACCCTTTCCATGTTTTCGGGCTCTAGGTGGCATTATGTTCGGCTGTATTCCCCACAAATTTCCGGACAGTCCGAGTGGTCGCAAGTAGCACTGCCTTTTGCATAGCCTTATACAGATGTTCACCGAGGCCTAGTCCCTTGATGTTTTGTAAAAGAGTTTTTGGTATAATGCCAGTTGTTGATAAAATTATGGGGATCGTTTGGACGTTATTCATTCCCCACTGTCTTTTTATTTGTGTTTCTAGGTTTCTGTATTTGGCAATCTTTTCATTGTATTTCTCCCGTAGGTTGTTGTTGTTCGGAATAGCGACATCGATCAGTGTTGTTTTCCTCCCAACTTTATCTACCAATACAATATCTGGTCTATTGTGAGCAACAGTTTGGTCTGTAAGTACAGTCCTATCCCAGTACAATTTAAATTCATTGTTTTCGAGAATAGGTTCCGGAGTATACTTATAGTAAGGCAATTTTTCATTCTGTAAAGCTTTAGTTTTTGCCAATTGTTGATGGAGTATCTTGGCTGTTGAATCGTGTCTTTCCATACTCTGATGCTGCAAATGTGTGGCAACCCCCGGTATATGCTGGATTGTCTCCGATGTTTGACATCCATATTGCATCGATCGTTCTCTATAGACGGGCTCTAACGATACTTTCAGATAGTTTTCGATCGGAATAACCTGGTCCTGTATACCAATAGCCTTGATCTCTACGGGAACATCTTCCCGACGTCAGCCATGAGTTCGACGAACTTGTCGACATTTCCTGCTGACCTCATTGGGGTGACGTCCATGAAGAGGCTTCTCCAACCAGAAGCTTGCCCTACCTGGTCTTTGATGGTGTCTGCGCATTATTATTATTATTATCTCAGCACCCACACCAGCTTACCCTGCACCCTATGAATATATCTACATTTAATAGTTTGGGAAATAGGGTATTGATTTGTACGGGTGGCTGGAAAAAGTAAATCTCTCGGTATAAAAAACACGTGAAAGAATACTATGTACAAGTTTATATAAACTTTTTTCGTATAGGCCTCCTTTTTGGAGATATTGGCTCCAAAGAGCTCCATCAAATAAAGGTTTTTTAAAGCATAATTTATTAAACCACCAGGTATTTTCCAATATTATTTTAATAAGATATAATGGCAAATAAAACTCTTTAAATTAATATCAAAGAAAGTGTTGTGGATTATAGTTTCAGTAAATGAAGTCCCAAGAAACCTCAAACCTGAAGATCAGGTTGGGCCGTCTAATTTTTTAATTTGCGGTATTAATGTATACAATAACTTCAGAAAATACATATATAAAAAAATTCTGCAAGGGCCTGAAAATGGCCCTCAAGATCCCGGAAATCCGTTTTTCAACTAATTTGGTCGATATCTCCCGAAATATGACACTTACCAATTCGTGTTTGGACAAAAATGAAGAGCAGTTTATTAACTGCAAAACGATTCCATCACTTTTGTCAAAAAATTTGATAGTTTTGCAATAATCGCATAAATGCGACGAGTATTACCTACCCGTATCTCGAAAGGTCTTTACTACTTTATAACGGACGCAATTAAATAACTCCGTAAAATGCATATTTTTGCATGATTCAAATTACATAAAGAAGGAACGTGTAGCAATAATATCTTGTTACGTTTCTTTTTTTTTGCTTCTTTAGAATAAAACTCGACCAAGTTAGTTTTGCTCGATATTTTGTCCCTCCTATCAATCTGTTCATATTTTTTTATAAAAAGTAATTTTACCGAATTCTTTTGGATTATGGAGCTTTGGAAGTTGTTGAATACATTCCGCAAAATTTAATAAATATATTTTTGTATTTTTATAAACAACGTGTTTTTCTTAGGGCGGTTTTCTTGAATTTCCGGAGTTTTCGAAAATGCTCGGGTCTATCGAGAATTAATTAATATTTAAGGACCATAAACAATCTTTGTAAATAGGATTGTAGATTTTGAATGCATACATTTATTAATCAAAAAGATGTAAAAAGTGTAAAAAAATTCGCCTTACTTTTTATTTTAGTTTTCAGACAAAACGTTTTTAGAGAAAAACGGGGCAATATTTAAGTTTTTCCAGTTTTCTTTTTTGGAGCACAAGGTAATTTTTCATTTTTGTTAACCCAAATTCAATAAAGATCATTTATTTACTGTAGGAAAGTCTAATTTTTGTTGCCTTTTATTTTTGTGGCAGAAATATGGAAGTCAAAGTAAATTCTGGTAGATGGAATGTTTTATTTATAACAAATATCTGAGTGAAGACGTTGTGATGGTAACACGTGGATTATCAACTTTAATAGATGTAAGCAAGATGAGAAAGGACTGAAGCAATCCTCTCTGAAAATGCATAGGAAGTGTAGGCTGAAGTATTCCCCAATAAATAATGGCAAGCTGAATTATTTAAACAGTCACTTTGTTAAAGAAAAAGATTTGACCTTCTCCAAAGCCCCAAGAGAAGAAAAAACAAGCTAGCAAAGCCCAGTCTTTGATTTTTGTTCCAATTTTCTGTTCTGTGAACTACCAGCTAATATAAATGATATTAATAAGATGATAAATAAATGATCTTTATGTAACTTTGGATAACAAAAATAAACCCTTACCTTATGCTCCAAAAAAGAAAACTGGAAAAATTTAAATTTACCACGTTTTTCTCTAAACACGTTTTCTTTGAAAACAAAAATAAAAAGTAATAATTTTTTCACTTTTTACATTTCTTCTTGATTAATAAAAGTATGCATTCAACATTTACAATCCTATTTACACAGATTGTTTGTAAATAAAAAAAAAAGAGAAACATGAAACGGTACGCCAAAAAAGGGGAAAATTAAAACAATAAATAACTCAATTATTTAAAAGAAAGTTTAGGCGGGTTTTTTTTGTCGTGCACTTTTTAAAAAATACTTTATAAATATATTTATAAGGTCAGAATGTGATCTTTAATGCAATTGTAAAGCTCAAAAAATTGGAAGACAAAAGAGAAAGTAATCAAAAAAAAAAATCAGTTTTTATTGGGACAAAATTTCCCCCGTTTTCGGAAAACTAAAAAATTTTGGGAAAAAAAAAAAAAGATACTATTGGGGAAGGCCTTTGAACGATGTGCTTTTTAGCCGATTATTGTTTTTTTAAATATATATTATTTAGCGATAAGCCCGAGCATTTTTAAAAACTCGGGAAATCTAAAAAACCTCCCTAAGAAAAACACTTTGTTTATAAAATACCAAAAATATTTATTTGAGTCTTTTCGGAATATATTCAACCCCCTTTAAACCCTATAATCCAAAAGGATTCGGTAAAATTACTTTTTATAAAAAAAATATGAAAAAATTTAAGGAGGATCAAAATATCGACCAAAAAATTAACTTTGGCTCGAGTTTTTAATATTACAAAGAAACAAAAAGGAAACAAAAAATATTATTGCTACACTTTTCCTTATTTCATGTTAAACTTTGAATCATGCAAAAATATGCATTTTTACGTGAGTTATTTAAAATTAGTCCGTCCGTTTGGAAAAGTAGCAAAGCACCTTTCGAGAAACGGGCGGGGTGCAAAAATATCGGCTCTTCATTTTCGTCCAAACACGAATTGCGTAAGTGTCAATATTTCGGGAGATTTCGACCCAATTAGTTGAAAAACGGATTTCCGGGCTCTTGAGGGAAATTTAAAGCCCTTGCGGACATTTTTATATATATTTTTCGGAGGTTATTATATATTCCCAAAGATAATACTACTCGGATAAGATGAACCTTCAATGTTTAAAATTTTTAAAATACCCCTAATGGACTTTGGCTAACCCGAGCCGACCCCCCATCGAGAATTTTCGCGCTATCCTTGAACATTTAAAACAGTGTTCCCGGGCGGGCCCTTTTTACTATTGGCGTGATGAAACGCGACTAAAAAAAAACACAATCCGTTTAGCCCCCGCTTTCGCTACTTCGTGTTCCCAATAAGTTTCAAGCGACAGACATTGGCAACCCCACGGTTTGTTTTTCCCGGGGCAGGGGTTACCGACTTAATTTTTTTCGCATTTAAGGAAGCATTGATTTTCTTCGAACTGATTCAAAACGCCCCATTTAAAGCCCATCTATTCCCTAGTAGTAATCTTTGATTTACTTCAGCTGCGAAAGGGGCGGACTAGCTCTTTACACTCCCACCTCCCATTTTTACACCCCTATTGATAAGAACTTTGGACAACATTTTTACAAATCTTTAACTATTGACAAAAATTAGGTTCTCTTCATTCATGTCGCTAAACCTAACCGTTTTCGGGAAAAAACGTAACTTTATTTACACTGCTAGTCCCCTTAGTTTTGGTTAGTTCTAGTAATGGTTTTTTAATAAAAAGTTAAACTTTTAGTTAAAAACTTTTAAAGAGGTTTATCATGGGCTCTGTGAAGTCCGATACACTCGAGAGCCCGACGAATTGAGGCTAACAGTGTAAAAAAGTGACTTTTTGGGAAAAAGTTTTTGTTAAAACCCATAAATAAGGAGTAATAATTTTTTGTTAATAGTTAAAGGTTTATAAAAAAAAGTTGCCAAAGTTTATTAAGAACTTGGCGCAAAAAAAGGTTATAGGGGGCCACAGCTGGTCCGTCCCTGCAGCTGGGAAATTCCTTTTATAGTAACTTGGAGAGTCTTTGGTATTTCATCTTATAAAAATAAAGTTGAAATATACCCTTGGTTCAAAAAAAATTTTGCCCAAAAAAATGATTCTATTGGGCTGTTTGCAGTCAATATCTCGAAGAGGAGTTCTATAAAAAAAGTTTATATGAACTTGTAGATTTTCCATATTTTTCCCCGAAACCGGGACAGGGTCTTTGATTATATTTACGTGGCTTCTGGAGCTTTATTTTGAAGACAGAAAAAATGTTTTATAAAAATTAAAGGTTTTTTCCATTTATCTTTGATATTATCAGTAAAAAAATATCACACTAAAAAAAAATATAGGCAACTTCAACTTTTTTAAATGGAACACCCTGTATTTTATCGCTTCCAATAAAAGATCTTTTTTTCTGATTTCAAATATATAAACATTGATGATATTTGGATGAACCATTTTGAGATATTTAAGCAAATATAAATAATTTGAAAAAAAAATCATATTGGGAAGAAAGCAAAAACAATAAAATTGTTTTAGTAAATTGACGTATTATTTTGTAAAAATCGAAATTTTATTTTAACTATTAAAGTAGTTTGATTGCTTTTGTCGTGGCTATTCAGAAGAACAACAAATCGCTATTATGCGTTTTTTTATGGCAACAATAATAATGTGACGACAATTACCAAATACTTATTATATCCTTAACAACGGTACCATCTATAATACTATTAAATACATAGTAAGAAAGTTTATTGAACGAAAAAGCTTTAAAAAGAAAAAGCTGCAGCACGAAATGAAAACAAAGTTTTGAATATCCTTTTTTTTCAGGATAATTATTATACTTTTTCTATTGGACTAGCATAACTACCTTTAATTATTTTGGAAAAACCTGAAATATCAATTTTGGATGCGGCATCTGAACTTAATAAAACAGATTATAAAATTTATTTAACCAAAATTTTACAAATTTTATCCTTATAAATTTATGTTCTTTTAGAATCTTCCTGAAAAAACATGCAGGACCGACCTAAGTTGCTTGAAATAGGTAGGCTTATGAAAGCAGGATCAAATTTTTTTAAAAAAGTTATTTACCGACAAGTCTTCCTTTGCTTGAGCAGAAATGTTTAATCACAAAAAAAAACTTTTTGGTCCAGAAAAAAACCCCTACAAATTCAGCAACATAAAAATTTTTTATTGTTTCCATGGCTTTCTTGATACTAATATGAAACTTTTTTGTAATTTATAATAATTTACCTTTAAAAGTATCCCCAAAAATGGTTCATCAAATATCATAAAATGTAAAAATATATTTGAAATCAAAAAAAAAAAGATCTTTCGTTGTAGCCCATAATATACAGGGTGTTTTATTTAAAGGAAGTTGCCTATATTTTATTTTTATGGCAATTTTTTTGCAGATAATTTCAAAAGGGTAATATGGAAAAAATCCTACAATTTTTATAAAAACATTTTTTTTTTGTTTTTAAAATAAAGGCCTCAGAAGCCACGTAAAAATAAAGCCCCTGTACATCGTTGAACTGACATGTTTGACGCATCCCAAAAAGAAGTTTGAAGGTATATGAGGCCAAAGCAATAGAACAAAGCCGTGCAGGGCAGCGGGAATAGGGGAAGGCCCCGCGAAGTTTGCGCAATGGGCATATTCAAACTACCAAAATACATTCACTGTTTTTTTTTGCACAAAATTGTTGGTTATTAAAGGATGCTATTATAGAATATTTAAATTTTTTGTGTAATATTGGATTTTATATCATCTGATTAAATATGGAAAGAATAGATGATCCCACTTTACAACCTTCTTTAAAAATGGCATTTTTTGGGAGTTTTTTTTTAAAAAAATGTTTTTTTTTGATAACTTTTATGCCCAATTTTGTGATAAAAAGGGCAAGATAATGTAAATAATTTAAAATTTTGTCGTATAAAAAATTTTATATCTGAAAAATAAAATGTAAAAAAAGTAACTTAAATTTGTAACTAGCGCCTCTGTATGCAAAAAATCATCGAAATCGGCAAGGGTAAAAAAAAACAAAACTTGCATTAATTTAAACTATTTGTGTTTTAGGGTCATACAATATTTTATAAATTATAATTTGTATAAAAATACAATAAATAGTTCACCTCATGCAAATAACAAAAAAAAAATTTAACAAGAAGTATAGAATTTTTTTCAAAAAGATTAAAAAAACCAAAAAACAAGGAACTTTAACATAAAATTGTACTTTTTTCATTTAATTAGAGGGACTTTATATATTAAAATTTGCCTGGTCTGCCCAGTAATTAAAATTTTGATCCTTTAACAGAATGTACTAAATTATTAAATGAAATAAAAATCCTAAAATAAAATTATTTTTTTTTTAATAACCCCAAATACCAAATATTGGGTATTCATCTAAAAGATAGTTAGCCTTTTTTCTCACTGTTATTTCCTATGAAATTTTCATTTTCTATTGTTCATAATTGATATATTAATTTATTCGGTTACCCAACGTTGCGTCCCCAAGGGCCCCAATTTTAAAAATAAGAAATACTTACCTAAAGAAAAAATGCCGGGTATGTTACCTTGGTTTCCCCAAAACAAAACCATTAACCTCTAGGCATTTTGTTACGATTTTTCGTCCGATGATGATGCTTTTTTAAAGGGGTTAGAAGGACTTAGAAAATTTTAAAAAAAGTTAACAACGGTTTAGAATGTTTAAAAAACGTCATTGTCAGTGTTATTCAATAAATTTTTGTAGGCAACCTGTCAAAATCTGACATTTTTTTTTAAACATTCTAAATTTTTTAAAAACAATTTAAGCCCCCTAAAAAAAAATGGTCACCCCCGAAAAAAATAAACACAAAAAATATAAATTTTAAAAAATTCTTAAAAATTTTTTTTTCTAAAAAACTTCTGCAACTAAAAAAAAAAAACACAAAGCAAAACAATCGAAATTAATACCGTGCAAACCACAAGTAAAGCGAAACCAAAAAAAAAATGAAATTCGCTGGAAAAAGGGTTGGTGAGACGAGACGGGTTTTTGTACAGCGCGGATATAAAATTTTTAAAGCGCCGCCCGTTCACACGGTACTCCGGCCCCAAAAAGATAATGTTTGCCCAACCACACTGATTTATCAGTGTGTAAGTAGGCAACACATTAAAATATTTCGTGAAAGTGATTTTCATAGTGGGCTGGACATTTTTTGATCGAATAGGCCATAACATTGGGCTTCCATATACCTTTAAACTTCCTTGCGCATGCCACATAAAAAACAGCTCAATTCTATGTAGGGTTGCCCACCGTCCTTTAGCCGAAAGGACTGTTCTCCTTTGAACAAAAATGTCCTCCGTCCTCCGCAGCTAGTGCGGATGACGCAATTTGTCCTCCTTTTCTCCACAATGTTATAAAATCCTAATCTTAGCATCCTCTTTAATGAACATTTATTATGTTATTTTTTTAATTATAAAAATGTTTTTTTCTACCCAAGAATACATTTTCTGTTTACTTCTAGGAAACCTTTTAAGTTTAAGTATGTTTTATAATATAATTTTAATTTTTTTAATATATTTTTGTTAATGTCTAGAAAACCCTTTAACTCCGTTTTCTTTTTGTTTTATGAGTTTAAATTATTATTATTTTTTTTTTTGGGGAAAAATAATATTTCTGTTAATTTATAGAAAATACTTTTAAATATCTTTTTAGGATATTAAAATAAAATATTTAATTATGTTTTT
>JAHBCN010024410.1:2500-11955 GCA_019359885.1 Listronotus oregonensis | reverse complement strand
AGTTTTTTTAAATTTGGATTTAGTTTTTAATATTTCCTTGAGTGAAAGTCCCCTTTAAAATCGGTTATGTTTAGATACTATTTCTCTTAACTCGACTTATATTTTAAAAATCCGTTGCAGCAGAGGCATAGATTATTTCCTTACCTTTAAAATGGTGTATAATTCATGTCATTTAAGTGAAAAATAGTTACCGAAAAACGTTATCTCCTGTAGGCTTGCAATCGGAAACAACATCGCTTCGATACACCGAATTTGGAAGAACCTAAATAAAATATAATATTTTTAATGCGGCTATACAAAAAATTGGGGTTAGTCTCCGCCCACCGTCTCCGCGTCCTTTCGCCCGGTCCCTAAGGTGTAGCGTAAATGCACTCATAAAATTCCGCACCACACATTTGTTTTACCAGAAAATGAATAGGACCCGTCATAGCTGGTTAGCTTTACTTCAACAGCCATGGTTTTGGGAGGTAGCTACCTTCATTTAATGTAAAATAAGCTTTGGCAGAAAAAATATATAAAGATAAAGTTAGCTTTATGCATTTCTAGACCAAGTTAAAAAATCAAACTAAATATTAAAGTCTCCACATTTTAAAGTGTGAACAAAGATGAGTTTATAAAGGCAAAAACGATTTACTCAAAAAACTCTTCTAGCAGTAGATTTGCTGTGTCATTTATTTCCAGGAAGTACTTTTTCTAAGTTTCTCGAAAAAATCTTGGAGTTTTCAATAACATCTTGGATAGTTTGCCACAATAATTTCTCATTTTTTTCGACATGACCTTTTTTTATTGGATCTGTTTTTACGCTTTAACTTTTTGTAAAGTTTGCCATGCTACTTAGGGCAAAAATTTGGTAAGATACAAGTTGTTCAGAATGCTTTTACGGATATTGTTAGCAGCTTCCTTAAAGCTTTTGCTTACAATAGGCATGATGTTTATCTGTTTTTATTAAGTATATTGTAGTTCCCAGTGATCAGTTGCCTAGTTTTGAGTTACCAAAATCAATATTTTAAATAATGGAACAAGGATTTACTAAAACAAATAGGCTTAATTTGCCGAGAGCTCATTTGATGATGCTAGAGGATTTTTTTGCATCGAACATCGACTTCTGTTTAGCAGAATTCAGAAATGTCAAAACGTTCGTGTAAGTACATATCATCATTAAATTTCGAGTCTTAGATATTAGGACTAAAATCATTTAAATCGGCTTTAATTAATTATAAATATGTAATTTAGGATAAGTTAATTTTAGAGTTATGTTATAAAAATCTGTAATTTATTTTACCATTAAGTTTTACATCTAGTACAACATGGTTGTGTACATCACACTATTTTATTATTTATGAAAAACTTACATTAAAGCGATCTTCACAAAAATTTGACAGCCAGAGTTTGAATCTCGCCGTGCAAGATTCAGCCACTTTTTTCGCACCGTTTTATAATGTGAAACATAACTTGTACACTATAAAATTTATTGTTCAAATAAAATACAAAAAAATCAAGTTAAAGGCGTTAGTTTAGGTGTACTTTTGGCGCATACTTGACGTCACGAGCAACTCCATGACACTGGTGAGCGTTTTGACGAGAATTTAAAACTTATTGTTTTCCTAACAAACCTTAATTTTTTATGAATATATTACATTTTTTGAAAATAGCAGACACACTTTTAAACATAAATTGTTATTTTCTCGAAAGCTAGCAGAGATAGGTATAGGGTAAACTTGAGGTTTTATATCAAAAATGTCTTGTAGAATGTGAATCCTAAAATTTAAAAGCGATATGTTTAGCTGGAGAAAATAAGAGGCTTGGTAATAGTTTAGTTGTCACCTGCTACACGTCCGTTACTAATAGCATAGTAATATTCCGTCGGGAGAGATAGTTACCTTTTAATAATTTATAACAAAAACAAATAATGTTAAATGGAGAATACATTTTTTTTCGTATAATCTTGTTTTACCGACAGTGAGGTTTTTTCCGATTTTGGGTGGCGGCAGGATTTGACAAGATGTCGCCAGAACTCTCTTTCCCTTAAGCGAAATTCACTTAATAATTTGAAACTAATTAAATTTATTTACATGTATGATGCTATCTATTTTTGCAGAGCACCAAGAGCTATTTTTTTTTAATTGTCTATAATATTATTGTATATTCTTTTAAATAAAAAGTTGACGAAATATTTTTAATGGTCCCTTCTTTTAGATGAGATTTGATGACATTTTGTTGGACCCCTTTCCCCACTTTGAGCCCACATAAATAATGAATGCCCCCCACAAGACTTTCTCTAAGAAAACAGCAGTGTCGGTAAAAAAATTGTAATATTTTACGTTTAAGATTTAATCAGTGGAAAAATAAGTTTTTTACGTATTTTTAATATGAATTTTCATTAAATAGGTAGGTAGCAATCATCTGTATTCAATTTTCGTATGTGTCTGTCATTTTGTATTTAGATACGAAGATAATTCGAAGATTGTTTTTAAATAACTTAATTTTTCGTTTTTGACGCTACCCTGTTTACTGCTGTTCTTTTTTAGATTATTTCTACAGAAATTTTTTATTGTCTTTTCTTCTCCAAGTAAGAATACTTTTTAAAGTGGTTTGAGAATTAAATCCTGTTTTAATATCATATTTGTTAGTAATTCTGCGGATATTTTTTGAAGTTCCTTTAATATACAAAAATGGTCAGGTGTTTGGCCTAGTTTAATGATAGAACGTCCAATCACTGGTCCTGCAGGAAGCACCTTCCGGCAGGACGTTTGGACCGCCACTGGGTCCTGCTGGAAGGTCGCAAATGTGCACGGTTTTCTGTCCTTCTGGCAGGACCTAATTTCTTCCGGCAGTACATGCATGAATTCAATAGGCGTGGAAATATTTTATCTGCCTACTAAATTTATGCGTCTCAAAATTTTGGTATGGTAAATTGTTTGTACAGAAAAATAACTTTTATTTATTACGATAAAAAAAAACAGAAAATATTACCAAAAACTAATCCGCATTTTGTTATTATTTGTAAAAACAAATTAAATTAAAGGAGGTCAAACTCGAAAGAAAAACGTAAAAATAATAAAACTGAAAAATGAAAATTTATGATTACTTTCTATGATATTTGTTCACAGCATTGAATCACATATATTATGGAATCCCGCATTAAGTGGGGATTCCATGTAAAATGTGATGCGAGTAGTAGTTACGCCCTGTAGTCGGCGCACAAAGCACTGCAAATATGCCGCAACCCCTGCAGTAATAACTTGCCTTTTGTTGTTTGTGGCGAATCCTCCGACATACTATGCATTGTCTTTGGAGACGTTGCTTATCGGTAGTACTACTTAGCGGGACAAGGGTGTGGTAGGATTGACATTCACGATTCACACCGTTATTAATAACATTGCCACGGCGTCGTGATTGGTTATCTGTCGTGATAGATGCAGCTACCGACCAATCTTTAGTAATCATTTGGTAACTAAGATTCTTAGTAAAATCTGCATGTAAAATCTTGTCATCTCGTTTAAAATATCTGTATGCCAGATAAGCGTTTGTTTCTATTATGCCAAGTAGCGACGCGTACATTCTGTGCTTCCAGCTCTGGGTGCCCCAAACTTCTTCCAGGGCTAAACCAGATTGTCGGACATGATTGGCAGTCAACGCTGGCGCCATCAAAATATTCCTCAACCATTTGGATGCGTGGCACCTCTAGGGTATATTTCTTCCCTTCATCATCGACACGTACTTTTTTTGCTGGATTACCTTCTAGGGTCGTACTGCAACTGCCAATAAAAGTATGCACCTTTTTGTCGCGCCATGCGGCGCACACCAACTCGGTATTTTGCACTTCAGCTTTGGCGAATAGTACATCACCCCTGTTTGGGGGACATCTTTCTTTCAACGTCTTCATAGGGAACTGTTTACTAGCAGTTTTAACTATCCCAATGAAATAAAGGCCTTTTTTCTGGAGTTCAATAGCTGTCTTTACCGATGCAAACCAAGAATCTCCAACTATTATCTTTCCTGATCCGAACCAAGGCTCAGTTAAGCGCAGCGTCGTTGCAGTTCCTGCCCCTAACTCCTGCTGCCATTTTTTGTTTATCATCATCTTTCCCTTGTTATTTACGTAGCATAACGTTGCTTTGAACATCAGCTAACGTTTTACATTCGCAGCCAACTCCTTTTGGTTTTCTAGCGATTTTTATTACTGCTGGCATACCGTTGGGGTCGTAGTTTCCTCGCCCATACCAAGCAAACATTGACTCGTCAACGCATAGCTTATAACCAGGCACAAATACGTCATTCCACTTGGTATGCAGCATATCTATCAATACTTGCACAGGCTTCCATCTATTTCATTGTCTGCCGCACCAAAGGATAAATTATGCAAAATTGATTCGAAACGATGATAACCCATACCAAATCTTCGGCCGAAAGCGGGGGCAGGGAATAAGCAATTCTCCTCTTTTGTAGACCAATATTCTCGCCTACTATGTAGAACGTTCGAGCTCATACCGTACAGTAAACCAATCGTCTTGTAAAACTCGGTTATGTCTACTCTTTTCTTCTCCTCTCTGTCCATGTTTTCGTTGATTGCCTCTAGGATTGCCTCCGTATTTTCAGTTGGGAAGAACAGGCACCACATATCTAACTCCGACATGTTTTGAATGTTGGCTGCGTGAAGTTTTGGCTTATATTTTACATCAGAGTATTTGTTGAATCTGGTGTCTTTTCTCAAATGCCAGGTCGTGTCGTGGGCAATAACTTCTTCAAAATTAACATCTGGGACCAATTCTTCGCGTGCCTCAAGTGGAATTTCCTCGCGTTCTTCATCGCTTGATTCATCGCTGCTGGAAGAATCATCGGAAGATGAAATCATACTACTAGAACCAGCAACCGGCTGACTCGCATCCTTTTTCTGATTCCCCTTCTTCTTCTTGATATCGTGCTGGGATCCTTCTATTACGGCTGAAAAAAAACAGGACAAAACTTTATTTGACGGTTATAGGGAGACTGTTTAGAAGTGACAAAGGGTGGTAGAACAATATACAGGGTGGTTCAAATTATAATCGGGAAACTTTGGCAACGAATTTAGCAGTTAAAAAGTCCATACAAACTTATGTCTATCTGTCTCGTTTAGGCGTTGAAATCTTTGAAAAAAATCGTTTGTCCTATTTTCTCTTTTGATTATTTAGAATTTGCTTTTAAACTCTGTCAGTATTATTTTAACTTTTAAAAATAAATATATAGCACTATCTTATTTTTTACTAGTGGCGTTCGTGAGTATAACTAGAACACAAAATAATTAAGTATTCGGCATGCATTATTAAAACGAAAAATAATGTTTTTTTTAACGGATCGATTTAGCGAAAAAACCAAAGCATCAACTTTTCTTCAGTTTTGATTAGTGCATTTGGATATGCTAATAAAATTTCGAAAAAGCGGTGGCATACCACAATTTTTATTATTTAAATTATTTAAAACATTCTCACGAACTCCACTGGTAAAAAACATAAGATAGTCAATGCTACAAATTTATTTTTAAGTGATAATAATACTGACAAAGTTTGAAAGCAAACTCTAAATAATCAAAAGAAAGACTGGGAAAAACGATTTTTTTTCTAAGATTTCAACGCCCTGTATACCCGAAACCAGGCACTTTTGGACATAAATTTGTATGGACTTTTTTACTTATTTTTAACTGCTAAATTAATACGCTGCCGAAATTTCCCAATTATAATTTAGCCCACCCTGTACATCAAAATGAAACTTACCTGATGATTTTTTCAGTAAATTTATATTTATAGGCATTTCTTCCTTGTCAATGTCCCAAAGGACGGTCGCCGTATTGCCACATACTTTCTTAACAACACCATAACAAACTGCCGTTTTATGCCCAGCACCGAACACAGACAGGCTCCAGTTGTTTTTACTATCAAAATAAGTCGCTTTGGTAAAAATTCTGTCATTTTGCTGTATTATGTTGTCCATTTTTACAGTAAATATTATATAGTCTAAATTCAAGACACCGCCCCGCGCCACTGACAATTGGAGAAAACGGGCAGATTGTTTTCTTTCTGCAATAAATCGATAACTACTAAACCTAACGAGTTGAGACTTGCGGATTAAATAGGCAAAATTTTGCCTTCTTTCCACTGGTAACATTTCTGTCCTGCTGGAAGAACTACATCCCATATAAAATCACACTTTCTGTTTATGGGCCTGCCGGCAGACAAAAGTCCTGCCGGCAGGCCCTTGACGTTCTATCATTACAAACCAAATACCTAAAAATTTTTAAAGTTTAATAAAATACAGAACTTTTATACATCAGAGTGATTAAGTTTTGATTCCCAGTCAAACAAAATACCAGGCGGCATGCGGCAAGGACTGCGTGGGACAAGGATGTCATGAATCAAAATCGCATCTTTTATTTGGCTATTCAATATCATACATTTTTCTATTAACTTGCCCATTATTCTTGTTTTTATAGGAACAAATGAATAATTGTGATCTTATCTCCCAAAAATTGAAAGCACATTGAAAACCGTTAGAATACTTTATCAGTACATATATCACTACTATTTACAGTCCCCATTAACCATTTCCCAAAATTCGACGATTTTAGCACCACCAACACTAGATTATTATCACTTAACTACTGTATGTCAAACATCTGCTTACAAAAGGGCCTTTTCTATAATTCTGACCGATTTTTATCAACCACCATGCAGTTTTGCTTATGGGGCTTGAGGGTGATTTATTGTCGTTTGTGGATGAAATGTGTTAGTACAGGGTGTACCAGCGAAACGAGTTTTTAAAGCTTTAATAAAGCCACTACATTATTCAATATTTTTTTGTCCTTGCTAAAAATAATATCTTAACATTTTTTAATATTTAACATTTTTTTTAGAAAATATTTCTTCTAGATAGTGGTTTGATGTTGGCTTGGAGGTCACTGTTGGAGGAACATGTTGGTTAAATTAAAGATATTTCTTGAAATTCCATTAAATTAGTTAATTAAAAATAAACAACTTGTTAACAAATAATTATTTACTACAGAAAGTCTTTTTTACATTTTTTTCTCTTTATATATGCTGATGGTACTCCAGGCAGGTTCTGGTCTATAGCACCACCGTGAATGAACTAAACGGTTTTTACCTTGCTAATATGTACTAAAAATAATTTATATATTATATGTTAGCGAGACTTTTGCTTTTTAACTTTAAAGGCGTGCTAGTGCTACCAAAGTGCTTTGGTAGGAATGTCTACAGTAGAAAGAGCTGGTCGTTTTTCTGTTCAGACCAGTTAATTGGTAACGTTCATGAGTTCGATGCAAAAGGTCCACCCCTTCACTGCGCAACACATTTTAATTAATTTTTTTGCTTGGGATGGCGTTATATTTGTTGACATTTTATAAAGATTAAGTGCATAATTTATGCCTGTGATAAAGAGGCTAAAAAAGAACGGAAACAGGTTAAAAATGAAGAACATGATCGCCATCCTTGGTCCCGCTACTTGAAACTTTTTTTTATAGTCGTAGCGTTTTGCATATTGTTTTTTTTAGTAGCAGGGCACAACAAATGGTGCTTATTATTGTAAGCTTTTAAGTAGAGAAAATGCTGGATATTGTTCTGAAAGACTTGACTAACTTATTCAACGCCTCATCTTCCTTTACGACAACCCTAAGCCACATATTGTGCCGAATGCAAAAGAAAAGAAAAAAAATATGTATTTTACTTCACCATTCTTTCTATAGCTCCGACTTATCTCCCTGCAATTTCCATATTTTTGGGCTTAAAAATGCAGGCTATTGTGCGCCATTGCTCCCTAACACAACCGTATGATGCCGGAATTAAAAAACTTCCAATCTGTTGAGAAAATGCGTTTCCAAAGTACGACATTATGTTGAAAGTACAAATTTTTTAAAGATTAAAGCTCATTTTTATTTAGTTCATTCTAATTTTGAAAGTTAAAAGAAACTATTGTGCTTGATAAATAATAGGCCCATTGACTGGTACGGTTTATATAATTTACCTTTCAATAAAAACTGTTAGCTGAGACTACAACTAGAGAATATTTTTTAGAATATTAAATCATTTTACCTTTTGCCTTTCTTATTTTCTTATAATTTAAAGGGTTTTTTTGCGTAAATGATTTTTTTACTAGAAAGTAGCACTTCGTAATTCTCAAATTTAATCGAAAAAGCTGTTTTCTGTGTTTGTATTATTATTAATATTAAGAACTCTAATAAGAAAAATTGTAAAGTACATCTTCTAACCAAAAGAATTTTTAGCGCACCCTATATTTTTACATGATTTTTATCTAACCACCAACATTTCAGCCCATAATGTATTTGCCCAAATACGCCCATAAACATATATTACCTATACAGTGACAATGCATCTGCCTACGATGTTGTTTAGTTACTTTTTCGACTTTTCTAAGTCTTTATAAATATTTAACCCCCTCTAGCGAATGTCACAATATTCCTTTCAACCCCCCGTAGATTGCATTATTAGACTTCCCTGGTGGTAAAGTGACTTTACAAAATTTTACATCGAATTCACATATATTACACTTAAAACTGTAATACTTGGAAGTTTGTGCTTGGTTTTTTATTGGATTAAGATGTCTTTTTATTTTATGGGAAAAACATGTTTATAAAGAAAAATGAGTGTGGAATAGAGGAAACCTACTGGGTAATGTCTTTCGAATGTTTATTCAGTGTTTGTCTTGATTTTAGTGTCCCCATTTATATTTTTCCATGAGTTTTTTACTTGATAGATAGACCTAGCAATACGAAACAGAAATCTATTACCTAAAGAACAGAAAAATGTGTTACAACACAAAAAAATATAGTCCGTAAGGTATATAGGATGTAGGGTACCATGGGTGTTTTATGTAAAGTAAGAAGTTGTTTATTAACACGGGACTTTAAAATTTGCACGTTGAAAAAAAAGGAAAAACTCCTGCAGGCAGCAGGCTTCAGAGTCTAGACACTTTGGGGATAAAGGAGCGAGAAAAGTAGGAAGTTTGGGGTCCTTCCACACTGACTGTAAATGGATGCACGAGAGTAATACTCCGTTTTGTTCTATGTAAACACGGTAAAAAAATATTGGCTGATTTCTCTAAACAGAACCCATAAAAATACTTCTAAAATAGCCACAGATTGCCTACAGCTCTTCGTTGAACAAGTAAAAAAAGTTTCCTTGTAGGAGTGGGGTAATTAATAGTTTTAAGTAGCAAATTTTTGGGCTTCTCTCCAAAATATAGACAATTGTTTAACATTTGTAAAACTTTTGCCATCATATATAAAAAAGTATGATTTGCAAGCTTTAACTCTTAATAAAAAATTTAGTTATTTCTAATAAAGTGATTATTACTATTAAAATTATATATAACTAGATGAAAAGCCTGTCTCCGCCAGGCGAGAGACAATATTAAGTAATCTCTGTCTCCGTAAGACGCCTTCCGTACGG
>JAHBCN010024409.1:0-11943 GCA_019359885.1 Listronotus oregonensis | reverse complement strand
AAATTTTCCAAAAGGGGTTTTTAAATCTCTTCAAAACTGGCGGTAGGGTTTTTTCCCAGTGGGTTTCCCCAAAAGAGCTGTCAGAGAATAATTTGTTGAAAAATTTTTCTCGCACCCTTGAAAGGTGCAAGCGTAAGGCTTCCTCTTCATGTGGTTGCGCATATGCACCTGAAATTATGTGTCAGTATAGATAAATTTATAAATATACAAAATGGGGCCAGGTATAAAGGGTAAAAAATAGTCTTTTTACAAAAATAATACGGGTAAGTAACATTATACATGGGGTGTCACAAATCGAGGTCAATGCAAACAGAATTTATAATATATAGTTGGACTTAAATAAAAAATATAGGCTACTGACTAGGTCAGACAAAAGAGGGGTAAAAGGAACTATGTCAATAAAGGACTTTTATTGTTTCATATGTTTAATAGATCCTAAAATATAGAAAAACCACAAATTACAAAAGAGCCAATTTTCTAAATAGGTTTTCTTTCTTTGAAGTTAAAATAAAATTAAAATTTGTCAAGTGTTCTTGTAATAGTTGATCTTTACTACACATTTTTTATAAGTTATGTTGTATTTATGCTGATGATGACCATCTCTATGGCAGAAACATATTCCTTTCTCCCTAGAGGTCTATGACCCATCAATAAAACAACTTTTGTGGTAAAAGACTATTTTATTTTATTCTATGAAACATCACAGAACAAAGACTACACATTTTAACCAGGCACCATTTTAAAGGTCATAAAATAGACATTCTTTTTTATGCCATAAATCATATCTCTGTTAATACAAATCCCATAGACTTTTACCCGCAACTGTTTTAAAAAACATAATAACTACCCCCTTTCCTGTAAACCTATACCTAGACCTAAATTTACGTAGAAAAAAGTTGTGAGGCAAAATTTGAAAATAAAAATAAATGCTTTTTTTGGCTTCTTTTGTGTTTGACAAAAATTTTGTTTTGCCTTAAATATTTCAATAGAAAATTTAATTTTAAACATTTTTTCTGTTAACATATGTGTGCAAAAAGTACATAGAGTTCGGGTTAAAATAAATAATATAAAAAGTGGAAAAATGTACCTCTACCTACGTTTTTTTACGTTTTAGGATCAATTATTGAACATATGAAACAATAAAACTCTTTTAACATTGTAGATCCTTTTTATAGTACACAGTAAATAGCCTAAAAAGCAAGCAAAAAACTTACATTTAAATGGTGAGATGTTGAATACATTTTTTCACATCCTGTATATAGACACTTAAACTTTTTTTCTACTTCATTTACCATTATCATTTTATATGGTTCGATTATCACAGTGTCTATGTTAGATTTTTCTGACTCTACAAAAAAATATCAAATGTTTTAATAATCTTAACATGGATTCCGATTAGAAGCGACCCCCACCCATCGCTTATCAGATAAAAACTATTTTTATCAAATATATTTTAAGGGGGGGGGGGAAGGTGTGGGGTATTTTTTTTTTCGATTTTTTGAAAATTTGTGACACGAAAGTACCACATTTTAAGGGTATTGTCTGAATAAATTGATTTTTTACTTACATTATCACAAAATAAAATGATTTCTTATTTTCCATACAAAGAGATGATATGATGCTGTTCTTTGACGTGTCTCTGCTTGAATAAGCAATGTTGCCAGATGTTTTCTAATAATTTGTAATTATTGAAGGTTTTTTTTCCGTTTAACAGAAATTAAGTTATTTTATAGAAAAAACTAAGCAGAACTAACAAACAACAACTTCCAAATTATTACCTAGTTCTGGTTAGTTACTGCTTAGTTCTAGTTTTCCTAGTTAAATTGTAAATTTTCTTTATCATAAATGCGCCGTTCTGGTCGGTCATGGTTAGTTCTGGTTAGTTAAAGCAGTTTTTTATTTTCCCCAATTATATTTCTAATTGGCTAAAATTTAAAATATTTTTGGCTTAATGAAAATAATCTAATGAATTAATATTTCCGTTGGGCAACAGTGTAAACGTCTTGTAGAGGCGCAAGTATTTATTACACATAAATTGTAAATATTTTAAATAAAATGTCAAATTTTTATAATTTTAATTGGGTTTTGTTGGTAAAAACTGCTTTATCCCCAATTTTTTTTTTCTCAAATAATATTATTTAAAAAATATATTTTTCCCTTGCAACTTTAAAAATGGTTAATTCCTGGTGGTTTTTTTTTCCCCGGACCCCATTACTTTTTTGTGGAAAATAATTTTCATCCAGTAAGCACATGTGAGGTTATCTTTAATTTAGAACTTAGACTACAAAGTGGGATGCTTACCTACAGAACAATTTTATAAACTGGTGGTCAAATTTCTTGGTAATTGTGTCGAAAGTGGCCTCCTCTCCAATTTTGACCAAATTTGGTACACAGGGGTTTTTCTGATTACAAATTTGGAAAAATATTTTTTCGGCAACGTTTGTTGGAGATAAACATCATAAAGTTTAAAATCCGAACCTTACTATCATTATATTCCCCCCGTTTTTGTACACAATTTTTTATTTTTACACTAAAGTGGCCACAATATTTTATAAACACCTTTTAAAACCTTGTATTTTTATTTATTTTACACCTTTTTTCCATTGAATTGCAAAACTTTTTAAATTCAAACAACCGAAAAACATATTTCTTATAAAATCCCCAATTTCATGGTTGTGGACGTTATGGCATGTGAAAATGGAGATTTGCCATTAAATGGAAAAAAGGTGTAAAATAAATATAAAAACAAGTTTTTAAAAAAAGTTTGTGAAATATTATGTCCCAATTTAGTGTAAAAATCAAGAATTCTGGGAAAAGAAGAAGGAATATGAAAATAAGGTGTTTCATTTTTAACTTTGAAGATGAATATCACAAAAACGAAATGTTGCCAAAAAATATTTTTTCAGATTCATAATCTGCACCCCAAAAAAAACCCATATACCAAATTTGGTAAAAATTTCGAAGGGAGGCAATTTTTCGAGACAATTACCAATTTCTCCTTTTTCTTCCCTACAGTATTATTAACATTGGCCTTTTTTAAAATTAAAGCTAGTCTTCATTTGACAATATTACGAATTGAAAAGTTCTGCTAAAAAATTAACCATGGAAAATTGTCTGGGTTTCCCCCCGGATTTTGCCCAAAAGGATAGGGGGGGTTTTTTGGGGCCGCTGATTATGAATCTAAAAAATATTTTTCGGCAATTTTCGTTTTCGAGATATTCATCATAAAGTTGAAAATCAAACAACCTTATTTACACTATTCCTCCTTTTTTTTGCAAGAATTCTTGATTTTTACTTTAAAATTTGGGCCCTAATTTTTTAAAAAACCCCTTTTTAAAACTTGTTTTATATCTATTTTACACCTTTTTTCCATTTAATTGCAAACCTCCACATTCACCGTCAGATCGTGGCCGCAACCATGTATACACTAGGGAATCATGGCCGCCTAGTTTTAAAGTGGCTTGCAATTTATGGGAAAAAAAGGTGTAAAATAAATAAAAATAAAAGGGTTTTTAAAAAAGGGTGTTTATAAAATATTGTGTGACACTTTAGTGTAAAAATCCCTCGAAAAATCCAAGAATTGTGTACAAAAAGAAGGGGGAATATAGAAAAAATAAGGTTAGTTTGATTTTCAACTTTGATGATAAATATCTCGAAAACAAAACGTTGCCAAAAAAATATTTTTCAGATTAATAATCAGCGCCCCAAAAAAACCCCGTACACCACACAGACAATTTGGTCAAAATGGGAGAGGAGGCAACTTTGAGACAATTACCTCAACCATTTTAAACTGACATCTGGGAGGTTCTAAATAATGGTAAAATTTTAATCTATTCCCTGCTGTTTCCACATTATCTGAACTTAAAACTGACCCATTTTCTTGAATATTTTTCTAGTTCATCTGTATCCTGGCTTGTTATTAAATGTGGTTCTATAGATTGAACATTTTCATCTAAAGCAAAATTTTAATTAGCTGATTAACTGTTATTAAATTTTTATATTATGGGAATTATTACCTTCATCCGTTGTAAGATAAAAGAACCTTTCGTTATCAAATGGACGATTTTAAAATCAGAATTAAACACGTAGAAGAAAGACCTGCTCTATAACTGCATTATCTTGTATTAAATGGGAGATGATCCTTCAGATTCGTTTACTTCAGGATTTTCCGCACGACCGTAAAATAAATAATTTTTTTTTCTGTTTTTTAAATTTGGGGCCCCCCAGATAACCATCCTCCTTTTTTACGTAAACACTGGCAGCTCCAAATTCCCTTTAAAAAAAGAAAAAAAAAATATTTATTCACTGGTCCACATAACATTTTTTTTTTTAATAAACTTTTAAATTTTAAAAAACCAAAAATTTTTAAAAAAATTTTTTAAAAGGGTTAGTTTAAATTGTGTATAATATTTTCATAAATTAATGGGAAAAAGGGGGGGAAAATTCCCCATAATGAACAAAAAGTAAGCTACAAACAACAAACGGTAAAAATGGGGGGTCAAAATCGATACAGCAAAAGACAACAATCAAAAAAAGAGAACATAAATTAGGTCGAACGAGGTTCGGGAACGTACTACTAATTTGATCAAGGGCAGCCAGTTTATTTTGTTTTTGTTTAAGCCCACAAAAAGTGAACTTATGCTTTGCAAGTATAGTTTGTCCAAAAAAAATTTTTTTGTGTTAAAAAAATGTTAAAAAAAAAAAATTACTAGAAACGTCAAAACCCCCGGGTTGACGTAAATCACCCAGTAATGGTTTAAAAAGGTTTTTTTAAATTTTTTTGTATTAATTTTTTTGTGTTTGGGTGTTATTTCGTTTTTTTAAAATATTAGTGAGATTAAAAATTATCTGCAGTGTTTTTTTTTTTTTTTTTTTTGTGGACTATTTGACATTTTTTATATTTCATAATTTTTTTTTTTTTGGACTAAGTTTTTTTTTTATTTTTTAAAAAAACCATAGAATAGATATTTTTTTGTATAAACCACAATGATTACTGTATTTAGTTTGGGGAAAAATTGAAACCCCAGAGCTGTGCTGAGTCGGAGGAAAAAAATATAACCTAATAAATATGTTTTGAAAATTATGGGTATCAGGGAAAAGTGATCTTGCAAAAGGTAAAATAACTTTTTAAAAGTATCATAACCAAAATACATCCCGGGCCCCAAAATTTTTTTAAGATTTAAATATATTTATGAATGTTTTTTTTTGGGGGTCGCATAGTGGCTGTTGCTGACAATAAGAAGAAAAAAATGAAATTTATAATCTTTGGTTTTAAAAAAAACCAAGTGTGCAACTCATAAAAGGAAATTTTTAAAAGGTTTTTTTGGAAAATGAAGATTTAGGAGAAAAAAAAAATCTTTGGGTTTTTCCCGATGAAACCGGGGTCTTCTCGCAGCTCTTTCCGGGGTCTTGGTAGGATAAAGATGTAATTTCAGTGGAAAGGTAAACATTCTAATGACAAAATTTAAACCAGAAAAAAATGTATTTTCCCCACACTTAAGGAAAAATTGAAGGGCCCTTTTTTTAAAAAAAAAAAAAAAAATTTTTTTAAACCTCTAATAAAATTTTGTTTTGCCTTAAAATTATACAGTTTTTTAAAAAACTTCCTTTTTAAGGCAAGCTTTAAAAAACCCCCTTTTTTTTTGGAATATTTTTTAAAGGTTTTTGCTCAAGCATTAGCTGTCATAATTCCCTTTTTATACCCCCCAATTTGGGGGCAAATTAAAAACTACTCAGATGACCCCCTTTAAATTTTCCGTCCCCCATTTCCCACTTTTTCCCCTTCATCTTTTTGAGTTTCGAGATACAAATCATATCAGTAATTTACATCTGACTTCACTCTGACATTTAGTATGTAAACACTTGACTTTAAGCATAAGGGGTATCCTGAGAAAAATAAAATTATACAGATTCGGTAGATCCCCCAGTTGGGGGCTCTTTCAAATGGGGAAAAATGATTAAACCTGTAGCTCTTAGACAACATTAAACTACAAAAACACACTTGCTGCATTCTTATGAAACATTAAAGTATATTTAATCAAAAAAATAATGAAATACTTATATTTTCCTTAGATACATTATTCACAGCTGGTTCAAAAAAAGGATTTGTTGATGGTGCCAATAAATTTTTTTAAATTTTAAAAAAAAAACAGGGGGGTTACCATGGCGAGATAAAAGCTGAAAATTTTGAGAAGTGGGTTAAAACGATTTACACCAAAATTTAAAAAAGGGCCCTTTATTAGCATTTTAGGAAACCCCCTCCCCAAAAAGGGGTTTTTTAAAAAAATTTTTGGGGGGGGAAGAAAAAAAAATATGGTTAAAGGGTTTAAAAAAATTTGAAATATTCCTTTTTCCCAAAAACGGCGACAAAATAGATTTTGTGGTGCTTGATTCACCCCTACCAAAGTCCCCCCCAAAATTTTTTTCGCGATGCTCTTATTCGGGGGGGTGGGCATAAATCGGCTTGCATCCATATCATTGTGAATTCAATGCTATTGAAATGGTATATATTTAAAAAAAAAAGAATTTCCCCCTTTTTTTGGGACCCCATTTTTATATATTTTTAAAAGGTAAATGGTAATAAAAATAATTTACAAGTTATCCTTTTTTTACTTTTTAAACTACCTTACTGCTTTTAAAAAAAAACTAAATATTAAATGACTATTTCATTTAAACACATTACATCGGGGGCCCCAAGTGGGTTTTTAAAAAATGTTGAACTCACAACATCCTTTTACAGTCCAGCTGCTTAAACGCCAAACCTACCATTTCTCTGCCCCCTTTTTTTTTAAAGGCCCAAATCTTGCGGGAGATTGTATACATTTTCTTTTTTCATTACAATTTTTTTTTTTTCAAAAAAACCCCTGGTGGACACTGCTATTTGCCAAAAGACCTTCCAACTTTTTTAATAAATTTTTTTTATAAAAATAAGCATCTTATTGTGTTAATATATCCAATAAATAAATATTATTACTGTTTTTTTTTTATTTTTTTTTTAAATTAATATAGGAAGAAATAAAATTTTTATCGATGAAATAAATGACTTATCTTTGGGGATCTTTAAAAAATTTTAAATTTAAAAAAGGGGGGATATCGAACCACCCCCTTTTAGTAAGATATTTTATCGGGGTATTTCAATTTAACTGTAAAGAGTTTGCCTGAAATATAACAAAACATAAAGGTCTGTTTGATATTCAGAAATAGGGACACTATTTTACATTTTTACGTACCTGCCTCTAATTGAAGGTGTATTTAAGGACTAAGTGTGTAAAAAAAATGTAAAATAGTGTAAACTATTTCTAAATAACACTAACATTAGAACAAAACAAAAAATAATACTATTAATTTGCACTAGATAGGCAAAAAAGAAAAATTTTTAAAAAAAATATTATGGCCAAACACGTTTCCTTTATAAAAATGAACAGCAAAAAAAAACTGATGAATTTAGTTAGTGTTCAACAAAAATTTTTTTTAAAAAATTTTAAAAATTTTTTTAAACTCTTTTCTCAGTGGGTCCTGACTAAAGTTTTTATATAAACCAACTTAAATTGAAAAACAAAATTTACTAATATGTAGGGATATTCGCATTGCCAACCAAAAAAAGTTCCCTTTGGGGCAAACTATACCAAGCTTCTATAGAACATTTTTATATTCATGTCCCAAGGACCAAAAAGGGGAAAAAAATTACTGTCTTTTAGTAGTGTCGTAAATATTTGACGTTTTAATGTAATTACTGACGCTCTACTTCTGTAAGACAAGAAATTTCCAGAAGAAACCGTAACCTCCTCCTGTTTTTCGTTTTAAGAACCTAAATGTGCCCGTGCAAACAATTTTGGGAATATTTGAATGAAACCTGCTAAATGCAGCCTTGCCGCTTGGGCGTACAAACGAGCGTCCGATAGGGAAAAAAAAAAATAGGCGTATAATCTTTTTTTCTGCTCCATTGGTTAACGGGGGAAAAAATATAAACCCGCCTGCGTGCTGATTAGTCAGGGAGATATACACCTAATCTTCTTTTCCTTTTTTCGCCCGGGGAGCGGCCATGCTTTTCACAGGTATATTCTCGAAGGGGTGAGCCGACGAGCGCATCTTCCCTAAAAAGTGCTGGCAAGGGGGCTTGCGAGTAGCCCGGGGGTTTTTTAAAAAATAAATAACGGCTGTCAAATTTTTATTTTTTTTTGTTTTAATCTGTTTTTTTACAACTTTAAATAGAATCATCTTTTACACGTCAAAAGTTTTATAAAAGTCAAAAAAATACACCATTATTTTCATGTTTTTAAGTGAAAATGAACATTAATTAAGCCGGAAGTATTAGTTCTTAATTCCGAACAGACTGAAAATAATTATTGTACCAAAATGGGTAAGTCACGATTAAAAAAACTACTCGGAACGAAATTCTAAGGTTATAAATTTTTAGGGGTCCTGTTTAGTTACTTTAAAAGCCTTATCGGGGCCAGAGAAATGCGTATTTTAATCCTAGGTTTAGACGGGGCCGGTAAAACAACCATTTTATACAGACTGCAAGTTGGAGAGGTTGTAACAACTATACCGACAATAGGATTTAATGTAGAACAAGTTACCTACAAAAACCTTAAGTTCCAAGTATGGGATCTTGGAGGTCAGACCAGTATTAGGTAAGTATAGATTTTACATTAAAAAAACTTTACATGATTCAAATTATTTTCAGTTATGTTAGTTAAACCATTGCCTTTCATTCCTTGTTCCAACCTTATTTGATTTATGTTTTAGACCCTATTGGAGATGTTACTACAGCAATACCGATGCTATAATATATGTAGTAGATTCAGCAGATAAAGAAAGAATGGGCATATCCAAAGATGAACTCTTCCATATGCTTAGGGTAAGTTATTGCTTGAAAATGTCTTACATATTATTTTTAACAAATATTTATTTCCATAGGAAGAAGAATTACAAGATGCTATTCTTGTAGTCCTAGCCAATAAACAAGATATTCCAGGATGTATGTCTTTGAAAGAAGTTCACCAAGCTTTAGGATTAGAAGCACTAAAAAATCGAACTTTTCAAATATTTAAAACTTCCGCAACAAAAGGGGAAGGTCTAGATATGGCCATGGAATGGCTCGCGAATGCACTTAAAAACCGAAAATAACAGTTTTAGGATTATTTTTGTATTTATTTCTCTAGTCTTAATGATAAAGTGCAAGGTATCTTGAAGAAAGTACTTTTTTTTTTTAAATGCAAACTTGGGTTTTAATATGTCTTATCAGATTTCTGATAATGTGTTTGATTTTGCTTATTTAATTGGTTTTCTAGTTAATGAATCTTGCCTACTTTTCTGTATAAAAAGAAATATAACTTGAAGAGCCTGCTAGAAAGCTGTAAACCAGCAACTGTAGTTGCTAAAAGTACTTTTAATTATCTAACCAAATACTTAACAGTGGTTTTCACCCAGACATTCTAAATTTAAACTTTTGCTAGAGAAACCAACAAATTTAACACTAGGTCAGCTATGCTTCAACACTACACACAATGTAGGACATATAATTTACATTTTCCATATCGATAATCTAATTTAATTTAAAGTGAATTGAGTTTAAAAAAAAAAGATTAATTTATTTTCCCATTCCATTAACTCTTTTTTTCTACAAAAACATTTATTTGGTGACATATACTGTCAGAATTTTAATAATGTCAAAACAGAACTCATTAGCTAAATGTTTTATTGTTCATAGCAAGACCTAGTTTAAATCTTAGTGAATTAAGCTGTATATATTTTCGAAATATTGAAAAACTTATTATCCATTGATGTTTTGTTTTTTATTTTTGTACAAATAATTCACAGTAGATTTTTATGTTGTCACTGCAGCAAAGCAAAAACAAAAATCTCTTAAATTAGTGGCTTGACATAAGTAATCCAGAACAGGATTAGTTAAATTTTTATTTATCTTGGTAAATTTTGCTTATCTAAAGTATTCAACACTCTTATAATGGAAAGGAATGATGTTTAGGGATAGTTTTTCGTAGCAAAGGCATGTAAGTAACACAGAAAGCTACTTCTAATATAAAAATAAATAACTATAGTAAGGACTAAATGAAATGACTAAACTCTTATAGTCTACAAATTTATCTGCTAGAGAATAAATATTTGTAAATTTCTTACATAAAAATCTATTGGGACATAAAATTTAGTTGAATATTTATATTTTTTTTGAAGATGGTAAAGTTCATTGCATTCACAAAATTACGAATATGATATTTTTTATATAATTTAAGCAGCAGATATAATGCTAATTACTCTGATTTACTACAGGGAAAGGCAGAATATGTATACAGGGTGTAACAGCAAACTGCTGTATCAGTTTATATCAAAATGATTTGCCTTAGAGCAAAACTATTTGCTTTTGTCTGCAATGATTTTTCATTAACTATTTTCTGGCAACATTTTATCGAAATAAGTGTTTTAAAAGTATAAAATTGTAATTTCCACTTTTTAAATCTTCCAAAAATTAATAGAGAGGAAAAATGCCATCTATTTGCTTTCTCTCTTTATTGTTATTGGAATTTAAAACAATTATAAGTTGAATTTTTATTCGAAACTATAAAAAATATCTAAAGTATTTGCTGATTTAAAATAGAGGTACATTGTATTTCCTGATTTAAAATAAAGGTACATTAAAAAAAAACATGCAAATGACATACAACCGAATATTTTCGGATTTTTAGCCTTTTTACTACAAGCTTAGACATTAAATAATACCTATTGATTGTAAAAAAGAATTCAATGTTGAAAAAAATACATAAAGTATTAACTTTCATCCCTCGACCCATTCTCATACAAATATATCAAATTTGAAGTAATATTTTTACAGACGTAAAGGGGAAACCATGATTTTCGAAATCTAGGGACCCAAAAATGCAAACGAGGGAAGTAAAAAAATAGCTACTGTCAGAAGAGACTTTTAAACGCACAAGTTAAAAAAAGTGCATTTTAATATTTATTAACTTTATTTAAACAAGGCATATGGTATGTTTAATAAAAATTCTCTAGAATTTGCTATGTACTTTTGGCAACTTGCTATAAATTTAAAAACCCTTTATCAGCTGGAATTATTCTTATTTAAATCTACCTTGCATCTAATTTTTAAAAGGTTTATTAACTATAATAGATAACTAAATTCTGTCAATTTTTGTTTGAAGATGTAAGCAAAAATAAAGAAAGAAAAAGTCTCCCGATTGGTCAACTACATATTTGTAACCATGCTTTATTTTCATTTTCAAATGAAAACAGACAGATTTTAATTGTTATCAGGTTCCTCAGAGAATCACCAGTGTTTAAACAAATATTGATTTTTAGTTTTGGTAACAAATATATTTTGTATTTATCTCAAGTGAATATGTTTAGTATGTATGTAAATAATGAAATAAATTTAGTCTAGCATTTTCAAGTTCATTGTTTTCTTTCATATTCCTTGATACATACAGTGAGTTTTTACATAAAAAAAATGTTTTATAAAAATAAAATACACAATGTTTATAGATGAAATTTTTTTAAATATAAATTAATATGATTAGCTTTCACAAATAAAAAGTTATAAGATAATAAAGATACTTTACACAGCTTTGAAACAGCAAATATTTTTTATAATTTACTTAAGACATTGTAAAAAAAATCCCATATCACTTAATTTTATTATCATATGATCACTTTTCAAATATATTTGTCTTTTAATTTTTTTATAACTTCTACGTTTAACGAAACATTATTTAAAACATATCCTGAACATCTCCTTCCTCCTCTTCAGGAACAGGATCGCCAAACCTCGCGATTTTCGTTTTTGAGGCGACAAGTTCCATTTGGACCTTTTTTCGTATGTAAAAAATGGGACAGTCCCTGCTGGTGCACAGGATTTCTTCATGCAGTGACCCTTGGCATCTTTGGCATTCTAAAAAATATATGTCATCA
>JAHBCN010024408.1:0-11921 GCA_019359885.1 Listronotus oregonensis | reverse complement strand
TAGATTATCTCCGAAATTATCTATCACCTTTAATAGGAATTTTTCAAGATTTGGACTTACACACCTTTAAAATTGCTAAAAAAGTATTTATTACATTTTAGTAAACTTAAAATTGTAATATTTCATTTTAATATGGGGTTCAGCAAACACAAGAATATTAATAGTTCAATGATTATAGCAAAAAAAGGTCATTTTTGTAATTAATGTTAACAGTTATCTGACTGCGTCATGACTTCTGGAATAACCTGTAGATTACTAAAATCAAAAATCCAACCAATTTTTTTTAGGTAATTTTTTTTAAATAATTATTAAATAAAGGGTATTTTTTAGTTTTTCTTTTTATAACAAAATATTGGCATATCACTTTACTCATAAAAGACCGTTTGTAGAGAATTCAAAAACCTACAAAATGGTTTTTGAAAAATCCCGATTCGACTATCTTTTTTCAAATATTCGTATCTCCGTTAATGTTTAATATAGTGATGAGCAAAGCAAGACCAAGACCAAGACCGGACTAGTCTTGGTCTTAAGCCAAAAGGAAGGTCTTGTTCTTGGTCTTGGACCTCCCAGTTTTGGTCTTGGTCTTGCTGCAAGAGTCTTGTGGTCTTGCTTTTTTTTTGGTAGTAATAATTTAAAGTAAGTTATCTTAAAAAATATATATATTTTTTAATACCTTAAAATGATTAAGATGGCGACCATATTTTGCATTAAATTTTTAAAATATAACGATTTTAAACTTACACGGACATTTGAATTATTTGATTAAAAAGTATATTTTAAATGTAGGAGTTTATTTATTTATAGCGCTTCATTTTTAGTTAAATTGTGGCACATAAAAACATTTTAGTCATAGGAATTATTTATTTTTTTAAAGACGCATATAAAATTAAAACAAATCTGTGTACTGTGTGAGCAGAAAAAAACTTTTAATTTCAACCAGATGTAAAATTTCAGTGAAAATTATTCTAATATGTAAACATTGATTTCTGATTCAAAAAAAAAGTCGTTCAGGAATTTTTTCAGTTCATATAAACATTTTTGATCTTTAAATTAGTCAAACATTTGCCAAAGTTGGCACAAATACTTTATAAACATTCTGCATATACAAGGTGGCTCAAAAGTGTGACAAAGCTCGATATCTCCGAAACTGTTCATGATGGTGAAAAACTGATCATATAAAAATTATAGAAAAAAAAGGACGTAAAATTTTCTATTTCAAAATTTTCCAAAAATCCACTGCCACTCAAGAAAACTTCCTAATTTTTAGCTTTTAACCTAAAATAAAAAAAATATGGCGAAAAATCCCTTTAAAAAATCACCACCCTGTATATTATGCTAAAAATTGTTAGACTGTCATATAGAAACAATATCAACGTATATGGTTTTTAAATATCATTTTTCGTCTAAACCGGAAGTGATATTTAAAATTTATTTATATAAAAAGTATGACATAAAAATAATATTTTGTATTATCCCATCTCTTTTACATTTATATCATAGTTTTGAGAAGCAATTTAATGGTGCCACTTCTTACAGTGTAAAACAAAAATAATGTTTTTCTGTATTGTGGAAATTTTTGATCCACCCTGTAAGTGGCATCACTAGATAGCTAATTAAAAAAAGCATTAGAAATATAAAAGTCATTTTTAGCTTCTATAACTTTCGTGTACCCCTATTTTTCTGTCGTGAACGGTTTCGGAGAGATATCGAGCTTTGTCGGACCATTTTTGGTCACAATCTTATTATTTTTGAAACATGTTATTGAATTGACCTGTTATCGTTGTTAGAAAACTGTATAAAAGAACAAGGTGATTAATTTAAATATTATTATTTAATTAAACAAACCTGTTACTTAATAAATAATTGTCTTATTTGGCAGTTCATTTTGTGTCACGCCTGTATAAAATACCTCTGTATATTGAATATAAAAATTAAATAATATAATATTAAAAAAAAATTAGCAAAAGTGCAAGAGTCTTGCAGGTCGGTCTTGGTCTTGCGTGGTCTTGCATTCCTTGGTCTTGGTCTTGTGTAGTGAATCACAAGATACTGCTGCACAAGCTGTAGGCATATGGATTCAGGGGAACCAGTTTGAGGTGGTTTGAATCTTATTTGAATAATAGAGTACAGTCTGTCTCTTATAAAAATTCAGTATCTGGTCGAGAGATATTAAAGTGTGGTGTGCCTCAGGGGTCAGACTTGGGACCAATTATGTTCTTGCTCTATATCAACGACATAGCTAAGCTACCGATTTCGAGGCAATTTACGTTATTTGCAGATGACGCAACTATTTTGTGGAGGGGTGCAAATGAGCAAGACCTGGGTAATATTATTAATCGTGATTTGTCTTTGGTGACAATGTGGTGTGATTCAAACAAATTGTGCTTTAATATTTCTAAAACTAATGTTATGTATTTTAAATGTAATGTATATCCTGTGTATTTAGACAACACTCAACTAAATTATTCAACTGAAAACAAATTTCTAGGATTGTTCATTGATAATAGGCTCAAGTTTGAAAGCCATATTAAACACCTTAATAAAAAGCTGTCCTCAAATTGTTTTGCACTGAGGATAATTTCAAATAACTTGGATAAAAATGTATCAAGACAAGCATATTTTGCATTAATAGAATCCCATTTACGTTATGGCATATGTTTC
Organism: Listronotus oregonensis; assembly: GCA_019359885.1. NCBI lineage: Eukaryota > Metazoa > Arthropoda > Insecta > Coleoptera > Curculionidae > Listronotus > Listronotus oregonensis. The sequence continues at coordinate 9,260 of JAHBCN010024408.1, read as the reverse complement.
TGGGGTTCTTGTGCTAAACAACTAATGCATACAGTATTTGTACTGCAAAAAAGGGCACTCAGGTATATGCATAAAGCCAGACCAAGAGACTCGTGCAAACCTCTTTTTATATCAGGCAATATTTTGACACTACCATCTTTATTTATCCTTGAAACTGTATCTTTAATACACAAAAATATAGGGACACTTTAAGAAGGAATCTAGCCACCTACAATACAAGGCAAACATATACACTTTCACTGCCCATACCAAGATCTTCTCAGGTTCATGACTCGATCGTCTTTAATGGGCGACAGCTTTTAATCATTTGCCTGCTCGAGTGAGAAAGATCTATGATGGTAGAATATTTAAGGAAGTTGCTTGTTGCGAGAGCCTATTATGATGTTCGAGAATATTTTGACGAGCAATTTTAACACTATTTGAGTATTGTGATTTTCGGCCTTTAAACAATAGTCACAAGCCAATATGTCGTTTTAACTGTTTTTATTTGTTCTGACTGTTTTTTTTGTGGGACAATTTTAACAATATTTAAGGATTGTGATTGTTAGTTTAATGTTTTAATAATAGTTGTAAGTCGACTTGCCGTTTTAACTAACTTATTCTGACTATATATATTATTTATTTAAATAATTATTATTGTTATATGTTATGTTTTATTTTAATTTTTAATGTTTGATGGATGACATGCCACTATTTTATTTTATTTTATTTTATGACATTTGCAAATAACTTAACATGTTTATTTTTTATGACTATGTTTAATTTGTATGCGATTTTATTTGTGTTAGCTTTTCACACTTTTATTTAAATTCTAGTAAAATATGTTTATTTTTCAGCTTTGTCAATAAGATTGTTTACCATCTTCAGACAATAAAGCATTTTTTGAGTTTGAGTTAGTCTTGCACTCCTCGGTCTTGGTCTTGCATATCTCGGTCTTGGTCTTGGTCTTGCAAGCGAAAAGCCGGTCTTGGTTTTGGTCTTGCTGCAAGACCAAGACCAAACCCAAGACCAAGACCGGTCTCACTCATCACTAGTTTAATATTAAGCGCTGATTTTTTGGGAGGTGATAGTCAATAACATATACTTTGAGCTGCCAAAAATGAAAATTGTTGCATCAATAGTTCTTATCTAATTGAATCGTTTATTGTTAAAAGAAGCCAAGTGGCATTTTCAGAACTTTTCAGGAAACGAAAAGCTAACTGCTGTACTTGGATTGTTTCTTCAATAAATGGCTTGAGTTGTACATCGAAATAAAGCATATACGGTATGTGTAGTTGGATTTTTTCTGCAGTAAAGGATGCGTTTATATATGAAATGTGTTTTTCTGGTACAAAACGAAAATTCCCTAAAATGTCACTTGACCTCTTTTAACAATAAACGATTCAATTGCACTATAAACAAATTAGGCCCTTATCTTGCAAGTGCCGTGAATATTAGGCAAATGGTCCGATATGATTTTTTTAAGTTGAGATTAAAAGCTACATATTGTATATCTCACATTTTCATAAAAGTTTGGAGAACATTGTTAAAAATGCTTGTGAATCTAGCGCGTCTAGCTAAAACTCCGTCGAGCGCCCAATGCACGCAGGCCGTCTCTCGCTTCTCCCTTGCTACTGGGTGCTCCCTCCACGTCTCGATCGCGAATTGTCGCTCGACGCGCTGGTTCACAAGCATTTTTAACAATGTTCTTTAAACTACATATATGAAAATGTGCGATACACAATTTGTAGCTTTTAATCTCAAAAAAACCGTTTTAAAAATTCAAATCGGATCATTTGCCTAATATTTACGGCACATACGTTAATATTTACGGCACATAAGGGCCTAATTTGTTTATAGTGCGATTGAATAAAAACACAATTTTCATCTTTCTGCAGCTCAAAGTATATGTTATTGACTATCATTTCCCGAAAAAATCAGCCCTTAATATGGAAACTTTACGGAGATACGAATTTTTGAAAAAAGGTCTGTTTTAAGCGTTTTCCAGCTTTTCTCGGTGAAAAATGGTCGGATCGGGATTTTTCAAAGACCATTTTGTAGGTTTTTGAATTCCCTACAAACGGTCTTGTATAAGTAAAGTGATATGGCCAGAACTTTTTGTTATATTTAAAAAAAACGACATATTTTAATAACTATTGAAAAAAAATACTTGAAAAAAAAATTGGTTGGATTTTTGGCAGGGTTGTAAAAAAATCATGATTTAAAAAAAAAAAAAAAAAAAAATCGCGATTTAAAAAATACATGATTTTTTTGATTTTTTTTTGTAAATAGCACAATCGAAGTTTGTAACGTGTCCTCATTCTTAAACATTCTCCTATCTCCTGTCAGAATACGCAGATTTACCGCACAAAAAAAAGATTTTTCAAAATAAGAACATAGATGGTTTTAAAAAATATATTTTGTTTAGAAATCCTGTGCTATTATATTAGAAACATGTTTTTGTTATAAAGATTTTAAAACTCTTAATACAAAACATAAATTTCCTTAGTCGATTTATTCATTTTAATACCATTTATTTCAAAGTAAAAATTCCATTTCTCATTGTGAAAAAATGAGTCACGTAAATTAAAATCATAGTCACAATTTAAATTCAAAGATGTCTTGAATTAAAATAATAAGATATAAAAATAATGAATCCAATTCTTAAAATTGAGAGTATATAAACTCTTGTTTTGTAATATAAATTTCACTATTTTAGCAACGAATTCTTTCAGTTAAAACGGCCTTTATCTCATTTTAAAATTTCAAGATCGCATTCCAAGAACTTCTTGATTTTAGTAATATACCATGTCAATACCAGAAATAGGTGCAACAACATCTATACTGGTATATGTGAAATAGAAAAAGATAGACATAGTTAGCCGCTGCGGTGTTGTGGTTAGTTTACTAGTACTATCGATACGACCTTGTGTGTGAAAATTTAAAAATGAAAATCGGGAATTTGATGCTGGTAAGTATTTTTCATTATTAAAATATTATTTATACCTCTTTGCTTTGGGACTATACCTACTTAATATAGTGAAATAAAACTAAAACAACTTTAAACTCCCCCAAAATTGATAAAAATCTACCAAAACGTTTGAATAATTTTTGTACTGTTCGCCATTATCAATAGATGCCTATCTATTGACATGAACCGCAACGACGCCGACGTTATTAGATAAATTAGATTAGCACCAAGGTAATTAATAATTCAATGAGTTTTTAAGAGATATTGAAGAGATTGGACTTTTTAAAAGAATTTAAGAATTTTTGGAAAATTATGTTAAATATAGAAGATTTTTACATTTTTAGAATATTTTTATACAGGGTGTCTCTGAAAGGTCTTTACAAAACGCTAGCACATATTCCTAAGGCGAAAAGAACTTTTAGAGACACCCTATATAATTCGGGAAGATCAGTGAAACCTTTATGACATAAATTGGTTTAGGAAACTATAATTGGCCAGGCATGAGTTTTTCTCATTTTTTAAAGCTTGCATCTCTGGCAGATTTTAAAATACAAAACAAATTTTGAAAGTGATAAAATTATTAAATTTTGGTTGTCGGTACATAAAGTCTGTTTTACTTTACTTTTTAGGTAATTATGGAGATACTCATTTTAAAGGGAAACCTCAACCACCAGTTAAGTTCAAGTTGAGCCGAGTTTAAGCCAACCTTCTACAATCGGCCCATATTACATTTCACCATAAAAGACTGTTTGCCGCTTATTAAGATATTTTAAATTTAAAACTAAACTGTGTTAAATTTCCAAAGATTAGGTATAACTTGAGTTTATATTATTTAGAAATTTTAGTATTGTTTTTTTTACTGCTAAATAATATATATTTAAAAAAAAAATAAACTGTTATAACTTTAAGCAAGTTTTTTTACTTTACTTCTAGGTACGTTTTTAGTTTAGTTACAGAATTCAAAAAGTAACTATGAATTTTGCCCCAAATCTCTTTGGATCTGAAAAAAATTGTGTTTTTGAAATACGACAACGGCATTGTCTCTGATTAACATTTTGCATATTTTGTTTTATGAGTCTGGATGTTTAAATAAACAGGGTGTTTTGGAAGAAAAAGCAAATATTTTAATAAAGGATCTTGGACGTGAAAATTAGAAAAAAGTTCATATAAATGCTGGTACAAAAATGCATTTTTATCCAGTGTGTTGAAAGTTTAAATAAAAAATAATCTTTCATTTATATTACAAAATTGGCCAATTTTACATAAACCTGTTACGTTTAACTTAAACTTGCCAAGAGGTTTGCCAAGACTTATTTTTCCTGTATCTCGAAGCATTTCCGGACCCACATTTATATGTTTTTTTTTTCATATTTTAAATTTGAATTTAACGTCTAAAATAACCCATTGAAATATTTACTTTTCTTCTAAAACACACAGTATACCTATTTAATAATACAGACTCATGAAACAAAATATTGGAGGTGTCAAAATAAAAAAATATTTTTTCAAATGAATTTAAATACCTAGTATCACAATAGAAAGAAATAGGGATTTAAAACTGAGATCCTAAATTACATGAAGTAAATAAATAAGGTATTAAAACACGCCCTTGCAATATGTTACACTGAAGAACAATTTCTTCAGTTTATGATGCAAAGTTCTTAAATTAAGAAACTTGAGCCTTGTATTACGTAATAATTTTATCAATTAAAAATATCAAGGTTTTTAAATGAAAATCAACACATTTTAAAACGAGAAATAGGTCTCTCATATTGAGAGCATCAGTATTTTAAAATAATGGTACGAAAGATTCTGATTAAAAAAATATTTTTTTAAAATATGTAATTAGTTGTTTCATCTAAAATCTTGAATGTCTTTAAAGCAAAATCATTTTTTTTCGGATTACGTCCATGGAAATAAAGAAATTGGTTTCTTTATTTGAGAAAATATTCTTTTGCCACATATGAAAGTCAACATGCTCTCAAAATGAGGCAAACGCGTTTACAATAAGATATTCTTTTTTTGAGTGCGGTCTACATAAAGGGGAGGAACGCGGACGGGCGTCATTTCCTAGTTAAGATCTGTGCGCGCGAGCATTGTTTTTACGGCTAACTGAAAATTTTGATATTGTGTAAAATATAAAATATAGTTTTTTGAATATGTCGTTTCGAAGAAGTGGTAGAAAGAAAGGCCTTATCTGGCAGTTTTTCAAAGAAAAATCGGGGAAAGCGTAGGGAAAACCGGGATGTCGCGCTACATGTAAAAAATGTAATTTGGAAATGCAAGGATTGGTGGAGAGGATGAAAAAGCACTGGGAAAAATGTAAAAATGTAAATAATGAAGACATCGATACTATCGATACTTATAGTGACTCGTCATTCTCGTCAACGTTATCACAATCAGTTTTAACCGTAAGTACCTTTTTATTATTTGTTAATTTTTAAAAATGGTGTTGAAATATTTTTCCAATTTTCCATGTTTGGAAATTTTTAAAAACTTATTTTTACAACAATGTGATCAATGTGTTGGTTTCTGGTGCACTTTATGTGTCACGGAATTTCACAATTTTTGAAAATGCTTTGGAATTGATACGTTTTTTTAACACTAAACACTATTTGCAACAAAAAATTCTTGGATGAACAATATTTTCTGAAAAAAATACATTTTTTTTATTTTTTATCCAAGTAACTATTAAGGTATGTAACTATGACAACACAACACCTTTTATTTCTCAAAAAAGTGGCTCATTCAACGATTTTTTATTTTTTGCTTTAAATTAAATCGATTCTATTTGACGGGCTCTATCAAACCAAACTAGAAAAATTATAAAATTCCGTGACACATAAAGCGCACCAGACCCAATGTGTTTTCTTAGATACTTTACATACATCTATCATCTATGTATAACACCTTTCAAAAAGATTTTAAAATAAAGTTATTTAAGGTATTTTTAAATTGAAAGAAAAAAATTAAATATCATACCTACAAATCGCCGTTGTTAAAACGTAAAGGCGTATCTCAAAAATTGGCAATAATGGGTTAGATACGCCAATAAACAAATCTGGAACCGTTTAGCTAATATGGAACCATATAATTTAGCCCTATCTCAAATATAAAGAAAAAATATTTTTACCTATAGGCGTATCTCGACTTACGCCTCTTTTTAACAACTCAAACAAGAACACTACTGGTACTATTAAAGGCGTATCTCACATTTTGCGTGTCAGTTCCTGTCTGTACGCGAGATGTGAACTTAGTGACTTCGTCCCTCGAACTGTAGCTATAATTACAGTTCGATGGACGAGTCTGTGTCTACAGAAAGAATGCTTCTTGTTTCTTTTTAGTAAAATTTAGTGTAGTTACAAAGGAAAATAATACATTGTAAAAAAAATAATAATTTGTTTCACAGGAAGAAAAGAGACCAATGTGGTTTAAGCAAAATATTTTACGAAGGATCAAAGGAAACAAAGTTGACAAAGCAAGTTATTTTTGACGAACACGCAAAATCCAAAAACGCTGTGCGTGATATTAAAAAATCTTTTAAGATTGCAGCTCAAAATAATCCTAACTTGCTTTGTTTCTGTTTTGACCTTCGACAGGTAATTTACTTGCCTTCCTCAAACGACGGTGCTATTTTCTACAAAAGAAGGTTTGGTGTCTATAATTTAACTTTCTTTAATATAAGTTCTCGAGATTGCTATGGGTTTTTGTAGGACAAGTGTGATAGTAAAAGGGGTGGCTTTGAAATAGCAATTGCTCTATTTGAAACGCTGCAAAAATATGACGAAAAAAAGTATGATCTGCTGACTTATTTGCATTTGTGGAGGACAAAACCGAAATTCTATCGTAAAGCTCTTCTGTACATGATCTTGCAATTGTGGCACGTACAAGAAACAAGCCTTCACTTCTTCACCACTAATCATTGACAAAGTGAAGAGCTCATAGTGCCATTTCATACGGCTTGCAAGACAAACGAAAATTGAAAAAACTACCGAATAAGTTAAATAAAGGCTTTGCCCAAAATCACTGGCAAAGTATAATGATTTGAAGGCTCTCTACTTAGGAAAGTGATAAAGCTACCTGAACAGGTCCACCTCTATAAATCTTTGCCGTTTTTTTTTTTGACTAAATAATTTTATTTTTTTTTTTAGCTTTTTAAAGGGTTAGGGTATTTTTTGTTGCAACTCAGAAAAAGCCTATTTTGTTTATTTTGTTGTTTTTTTTTTGTTACCAAGTTTAGAAACTATATGATTTTTGTTGTTTAGATAATACTTACACCAATAAGGTAAAAAATGTTTTTTAAATTTATATTTTTTTAACTCATACTATATTATTTTTCTATTGTTAATCTTTGGTATTTTGGCTAATCGTAAGCATAAAATTATTTTATTGCTTCTTAGGTTTAAGTGTTATAACCACTTTAGGTTTGAAAAAGGTTGTTGAAAATATTAAAATATTTTCATTTACCCTATCCATGCTTTTTCCTAGTTTAGAACAAAAAAATATTATTTTTTTAATAACTTTTTGTTAATTATTTTGCACCAAAGTTTGAATTTGAGAGTATATACATCTTTATTTAAAAGGGCGTATCTCATTATTGTAGGGCATATAATTTATTATTAGCAACACATACAGGCGTATCTTGAACAAATGGTAAATAATAACAATAAAAATTAAATCAAAAACAATTTCAATTGCCTATAGCGTTCTTCAATTAGTGATAAAGATAACTGTAAAAAAAAAGATAATTTATGTCTAATAGTTTTTTACAATACTGCACCTAAGGTTACCACTTTTCTATTAATTGCTCTACTGTAAAGTTGTTAAAAACGAGATACGCCTTTACGGATTTTCAACACAAATATTAATAACTTACATTGGCATAATACTAGACAAACCGTCTTATTAGAAACAATTAAAATTAAAAGTAAATTTGGAATTCGAACAATACTCTCTGACGGATTAACAATGTAGCTTCGGTGAACTTTTTCGTCATTTTTAAACAGCAATATGACCGACCAACATGAAAAAAAGTGAGAAAGAATACATTTGAAAGAGATGATATGATGCCATTCTGTTGACATTTCCCTGCTTACATAAACAATGTTGCCAGATATTTTCCAATAATTTGTTATTATTGAATGTTTTTTTCTATTTACCAAAAATGAGGTCTATTTATAGAAAAAACTAACCAGAACTAACAAACAACAACTTCCAAACTACCTAGTTCTGGGTTTGGTTTTTTTTCAAATTGTAAATTTTCTTTATCACAAATGCGCCATCTTACAAAATAAAAAAAGACTGATATCTTGATTTTTCCAAAATAGAGTGAACTCCACTTCCAGAAAATTACCTTATTAAAAAAATAGTTATTTTTTTGTAATTTATGTAATATTATTTAATTCATAATCCTTTTAAATTTAATTTCTTTTATTTTTTGATTCAACAATGTCGCAAAATCTGGCCTTTTACTTAACCTAAAAACATAGTGATTTTTTGAGTTTTAATTTAATTTTTCATTGCAAAAATACATTTATTCGGATTTTTTTCTTCAACAATACGTTTTTCCAAAACAATTTAATTAGAAGTAAATTTATATTTTATTTAAGCAAAAAAAATAGCCTACCTGGCCCTTTATAACCCATTCCACTAAATTATCCTGAACATCAACTGGCTTATTCTTATGTGTCTGCAAATATTTAATGACGTCTGCAATCGCACCCGCTCTCCACTATATTTAGTTTCACGAATGAATATGCCTATGAGGTTTTCAGTTCTTAAACAGTTCAGACGAAAATTGTAAGCTTGTCAGACATCCATAACATGACAACACTACGGGAGTATACGACACTCCCAGATACTGAAAATGAAATCGAATGTTGATTGAAAAGATCTTTTATTCAGGATTGGATCACATAAAAGGGGCAAATTTTAAAAACCTACATATTTTTACCTTCCTGTTTTAAATAAGTATAAAAAAGGATATTTAGATCCATTTGGCAACAATGCATACAGTGAAAATTTAATGGTTATGTTTTAGGTACTTTTAAAAAAAAAATAAACTGGAAGTAAGACTATTTTTTTAACAAACTGAAAATTTATACCATTTTTAAACCTTAAGTTTCTTTGTATAAATACTACACTAAATACATTCTTAATTTAAAAAAAATGAAAATGTTGCTGGGTTGGAATGGTAAATGCAGGTGGGTACTCTTTCCATAAAATTACTAAACAAAATTTAAACATCGCAAATCCTTATTCTTTAAGAAACAATAGAAAGTTTGCAGTTGTGAAGATTTTTTTATTTCTA
>JAHBCN010024407.1:0-11930 GCA_019359885.1 Listronotus oregonensis | reverse complement strand
TTGAGTAGAAAAGCAGGAAAGTTCCAAGGGTAGCTGGCAATGAAATCCCCAGGCCATCCCAGTCACCGAGTTGTGTCCAAACAGTTCTTGGCGGCATGCGATAAATTTCCCCTCGAATGTTGGGTATAAATGAAAAACCAGGTCAGGCGACCAAAAAAAGTAGTTACTGATGCTTGAAGAGTTGGGGGTGGGAAAAAAAAATCTAGGGGTTGAATTATGGGGGAAACCCAGGAAAATAGGTAGGTTCCAAATTAAATTGGTCGAGTTGCTGATTGCCAAATCTTTGGCTTCTCCTTTGTATCAGTTTTTGAACAGCCTAGCCAGTCCTTATTATGAACATTTAAACCCCCAATGACGATTACTTTGGCCAGTGAAAACTGGGAAATAATATTGTCGATCTTCATTGAAAGGAAATCAAAGAACTCGGTTTGGGAATTGTCAGAAGGGGACCGATATATAGAGCAGATAAATTTGGTAGAAGATCTGAAAGTAAGTTTGAGCCAAAGAATATCAGGCCTACTCGATTCGAGGTTAGAAACAAGTCAGGTCGTTGCGAACGTAAGCACAAACGCCGCCATGGGGTCAAAAAGATGAAATGAGTTCATAACCTGGGAAAAGGAGGTTTCGGTAAGAAACAGTATGTGGGGTTTGGAAGATTGAAAAGAATGGTGAACAGAGTTTACGTTGGAGTTAAGCCCCCATATATTTGTGAACGATGGTGAACGAACTTTTCGATGGTGGCCCCCCAAACGTACCCCTTGCCCAGAAAACCGAATGGAGGGATATTTTACCTCCAGAATATTTCACTTTCGGGTGTGCCATCATCATTAGGTTCAATTTTTTTTATAGTGGAAAAAAAAGAAAAAAGAAAAAAAAGGAAAATTGAAAGAGAAAGAATGAAGAAGAAAGAAAAGGAAGAAGGAAAACTGACTCACCCGCCCAGAACTTGAAACGTCCTATAGGATCTATAAGTCCCCAAGACTTCACGAGTCCTTTAAAGGGCAAGTGGGGTGGTACCGCCTCAGGCGTAAACAATGCAAATACTTAAGAATTCAATTAAAAAAAGTTAATATATACTAAAAAGAAATAAATATAAATTTTGCATAATCATAAAGTTATTATTTAAAAGAGTCTAACAATTTTTAATATCCAATCTTTAAAGTATTCAGACAATACATAATAAGCATTTCCCAGCAATAAATTTTTGACTGACAGTAAAAATGTATGAAAACTATCTATATTTTTTATACAAACAGGTGATTAAACATTTTTTTAAGTCGTAATAAAAAAATGGAAAAATATAGGCAACTTCAACTTTTTTAAATGAAACCCTGTATATTATGCGCAACAACGAAATCTTTTTTTTTTCTGATTTAAAATATATATACATTGATGATATTTGGATAACCATTTTTGAGATATTTTAGGTTAAATTATTAATAAATTACAAAAAAGTTTCATATTAGTATCAAGAAAGCCATGGATGTTGCTGAATTTGGCGAGGGTTTTCTCTGGACCAATGTTGTTTATTTTTGTGGTTAAACATTCCTGCTAAAGTGAAGGAAGACTTGTCTGTGAATAGAATTTTATTTACTTTGGATCCTGCTGCATAAACCTAGCTATTTCCAATGCATACTTAGGTCGGCACGCATGTTTTTCTCAGGAAGATTCTGAACGGATATAAATTTATAAGGATAAAATTTGTAAAATTTTAAGGTAAAATAAATTTTATAATCTGTTTTATTAAGTTCAGATGCCGCATCCGAGATTGATATTTCAGGATTTTCTAAAATTATTAAAAGTAGTTAGTGCTAGTCCAATGGAAAAAGTATAATAATTATCCTGAAAAAACGAGAATATTCAAAACTTTGTTTTTATTTCATGCGCAGTCCTTTTCTTCATTTTAAAGCTTTTTGGTTTAATAAACTTTCTTGCTATGTATTTAACAGTATCTATAGATGGTACCCGTTGTTAAGGATATAATAAGTAATATTCCCTTTGCACTGTCGTCATATTATTATTGTTGCCATAAAGTAAAATGATAAATTTCAAAACTTTTGCAATATTAATACGTCAAATTTATTAAAACAGTTTTATTTTTTTCATAGCTTTCTTGATACTAATAATATGATTTTTTGTCAATTTATTTATATTTTAAGCTTAAATATCTCAAAAATGGTTTATCCAAATATCATCAATGTATATATATATATATATATATATATATATATATATATATATATATATATATATATATATAATATATAATAATATATTGAAATCAGAAAAAAAAGATATTTTATTGTAGCGCATAATATACAGGGTGTTCCATTTAATAAAGTTGAAGTTGCCTATATTTTTCCATTTTTTATTGCGATATTTTTTTACTGATAATTTTAAAAGATAATATGGAAAAAATCTACAATTTTCATGAAAAACATTTTTTCTGTCTTTAAAAATAAAATCTCCAGAAGCCACGTAAATATAATCAAAAACCCTGTATAATTTGTGATCTTTCTAAAAGATATGGTTTAAACCAATTAAAAGATACACCACGAAACCCATAAATCCCATATCTTTTTAAAAGCATGAAATGATTTACACAGTCAAAAGTTTAAGCCAAATTATAAAAAACAGCAGCTGCTAAATCATCATCATTTAACGACGTGTTAAGACGTTGAAGAAAAGAGAAGATTGCATTATTTGTATTTATATCTTTTTGAAATCTAAAATAATTTAAATTTAAAGTTTTATTTTTATCAATAAAAGAAATCAATCTACTTTATACAACTTTCTTAATTATTTTGGAAAAAGTTGGTAATAAACTAATTGATCTAAAATTAGATGGTGTATCATAATCTGCTTCTTTATGAATCGGAATAATCAATCAAAGCAGCTTTTAAACATTTAGGAGATTTTGCCAAAAAAAAAATTAAGAACCCCGCACAAACCTTATGGGAATTGGCTCCCGGTCAAATTGGCTGAAATTTGGATATGTTGTTCTTTTAGGCATTCTGAGCAAAAGTCTTAATGGGCACAAAGCTCAATTTTGCTTATTTTGGCACCTACGAAGCTCCAAAGCTCCACGGACTCACCATTCACGGATTCACGACTACAAAAAAGGGTAATCTCTTCGAAAGTTTAGCATTGCTGTATTAACAAAAAGAACCCCCTTATGTTTTTGAGGTCGCTGCTTTCAAATCCAATGCCAATATGATAATATTGACAGTTGACAGCTGTAAACTAGCTGTGACAATCAAAATTGATAAAATCCAAGCGTAAATATATGTTTTTGGGCTGCTGAGTTTAAAACTGATGTTATATTTCCGCGTGGATTTTATCAATTTTGATTGTCACATGCTGTTTGACAGTTAGTTGACAGCTGTCAACTGTCAATATCGTTTTTTTGACATCAGTTTTAAACTCAGCAACCTCAAAAACATATATTTCTGCGTAGTTTTTATCAATTTTGATTGTCACATGCTAATTAACAGTTAGTTGACAGCTGTCAACTATCAATATCGATTTTTTAATATCAGTTTTGAACTCAGCAACCTCAAAAATATATATTTACATGAGGATTTTATCAGTTTTTAATATTGCTTGCTGTTTGGCAGCTAGTTGACAGCTATCAACTGTCAATATTATTATATTGGCATTGGATTTGAATGCAGCGACCTCAAAAACATAAGAGGGTACTTTTTGTTAACGCAGCTTTAGAAGAGATTACCCTTTTAAGGGGTCAATAATGGTGAATCCGTGGAGCTTTGGAGCTCCGTAGGAGCCAAAATAAGCAAAATGAAGCTTTGTGCCCATTGAGACTTTTATTCAGGATGCCGAAACGAACAACATATCCAAATTTAAGCCAATTTGTCCGGGAGCCAATTCCCATAAGGTTTGTGCGGGGTTCTTTATTGTATTAGCTAAAGCTTCTAAAGCTTTATAATGTTATAAATTTAATATAATAATTTTGTATATTTTTTATTTTAGAAACAATGAACGTTAATCCTAAGGATGGAATTTTACACCACTATAGGATATGTGAATTCGGTGGTGACGACTGCGTAACTCAAGCATCAGTTGTAGATCGAACTGCATACAAGTACAAAGATAAATTAATACCAGCTGTGAAAAACCGTTTTGATACGTTCAAAAATACTTGTCAATTGCAAGTTATTTTTGACCCAAGCTAACAATGTTATAAAAAATTAAACTTGGATTAACCAATGAAATGGAAGTAAAGAAAAATCCATTTTTAAATATATTAAATGCAGGGACCTAAAATATAACAAACGTAATATTTTCTACCTTGTACTTTTATCACCTGATTTGGCCAGAGACGTACTTTTCTACAATTAAAATATACAGGGTGTCCCGATAGCGTATTCCCGTTTCCGTGTTGACTAGGAAACCATAAATGTCGCAAATTCAACACGGATTTGTGACTTATTCTTACAGTACAAAACCGTCTCGATTTCACGTCTACTAAGCACGGTTTTGGAATAAGTACAACGCGTATTTATTCTACAGACCCGTGTTTTGTTTATACGGCATTCGACTTACCTATTTTTTAATTTAGTTTGTTAATGTTCAAAAATAAAAATACTACATAAATCAATATGTGGTTTTAATAGCTATACTTTTGAACAAAAGTAAAAGTAGAAATACAAATTATAGGTCCACTAAACAAGGAAAAATACATTTTTAAAATTAACTTATTTAAAAAAAACATTTTTTTTTTTTTTTAACTTGGGATTAGTTTTAAATTGGTATATTTGCTTTCAACGTAAGCTCAATGATCGATATACATTTTTGGTAAGCTTGATTATATTGGTTTCTTTAACAGTAACATTAACGTTTCCTTAACAGTAAGAAAAGTTAACCTTAGGGAATGTTATAAAACAATTACAGTAAACAAAACAGTAACAACCCTTTGTTCTTAAGGCTTGCTGTTAAAGAAATGTTAATGTAACTGTTAAAGAATCCAGTATAAATTGAGCTATACAGTGTGTCCCAAATTGGGCCTACATGTATTGGTAACTCGAAAACCATTAGAGCTACAGTGTTGGTTAAATTAGGAAAGTTTTAAACAATTTAATTGCAAAATTAAATCTGCTTTCAGATTTTAATAATCTTTTATGGTTTTTGATATAATTAAGAAAAACCAAAATGGCGCATTTTTAACCTTTGCCTGTAGGTCGCAAACTACCAATTTTACGGTTTTAGGATTACTACATTATAAGAACACTTTTTTTAAGAAGAATTTAATTTAAGTAAAAATATTTTTCTAACTTTATTTGTTTTTGAGATATTTACCCAAACTTTGAATTTTCATACAGACGCCATATTGGATTTTTACATTTTTGAAAAGAGCTCTTCACGAGCTTTTCATTGATGTATCACAAGTCTAGGTTTTCAGATTGCTTAAGCTCCAAAAACGATAATTTTTGTTTATTTGATAGTAGGCTTAGACTAGACTGCGTAATGGCCACCCCTTTCATAAAAAACAAATGATACGCATCCGGAGCGGCATCAACCTAACCATAGAAATTAAGGATTCTCAGTGATGAACTTGTTACCATATGGATCTTTTGTGAGAGCGAAATTCAAAACTTATACAAAAAAGTGATGCTTTTGCAAAAATTAATACTTCCTTATATTACCTTAAACTAATAATAATTAAACAAAACTGTAAAACAAAAACGTATCAGTAAACAAGAAAATAAAATCACAGTACATGTCTTTCTCCATTTTCCACACATTTCTCGCATTTTTCCAACACCTTGCGGGTTACTCGGCGTAACGTGTTTCGGTTAATGGAAGCAAACACATCCCGTACCCTGTGTTCTAGTTCCAGCCTAGTTTCGGGCGGAGAAAACTGGGAAACCTCATTTTTGCGTGTCCCCATAGGTAAAAATCAGGGGGTGTGATGTCTGTTGATCTAGCTGGCCAAGCAATTGGCCCATTATTAGAGATTATGTTGTCAATAAAGGTATTTCTAAGGACCTCCATCACCTCCCTGGTACTGTGCGCTGGACATCCGTCTTGCTGGAACCATAAATTATGCATTTCGTTTTTCGAAACTGTATTTCTAATGGCCGGTAAAATCTGTTCTTGCAGGAGTAGCAAATACCTATCTTTATTCAGAGTTTCTTCAAAAATAAATGGTCCAATTAAATGGTTGTCTAAAACAGAAAAATAAATGTTTTACCTAATTGTGAGACGTAAATTAAAGGTGCATTTTAAATTACCTATGATGCCACACCAGACATTAAAGCCAAACCTTGTTTGTAGCCATTTTTCTTCTAAATTATGTGGATTTTCTGTATTCCAGCAGTAAACCGGGTTTCGTCTGTCCAGAGAACCTTGGATTGGAAATTGGGTATCTGTTGACATTTAGTAATAAACCATTGACTAAAGGTCTATTGAAATCATTCCCCTGAAGACCTTGAACAATACGTGGTTTGTATGGATGAAAACCGTTTTTTTTAAAGGCCGATGCACAGATGACTTAGGAATTGTTGTCTGTTCTTCCACTTTTCTAACCGATGTTGTGGGATCATCTCTAAGGTTTTCCATTATAATCGTCTCTCTTGCTTCATTATTTCTTGTATAAGTTTTGGGATTCGGTTTTTTATTTTAAAAAATTATATAATGCACTTTGTGCACCAGCATATTACACCTAATAGGCTTATAAACTAGCATCCATTTATTTTGGTGCGTTGAGGGCATCATGAAATGTTTTACAATAAAAGTTCAAAAAACGTGTAAAAATCAATAAAAATAGCAAGTTTGAAGGTTTTCTTTGGTACCTGCCATTCTGATTTTTTTACCAATTTATTGTAGATGTAAATAAGGATACTTGAACTTATCATAAATATAATAAAATGACCTAAATTGAAACTTTGACTTACACGAATATAATGGGCGAAAAAGGCCGCTCTTTACCCACCTCCTTTAACATTTGTATTATTTTAGAAACAATCTTATTTATAAATACACTTGCGAATGTAATAAATTTTATATAGGTGAAACTTTTAAGCTATAACCAATAAATATAAAAGAACATAAAACATATATTAAAAACACTGAATTCCATAATAATAGAAATAAAACTAAAACGCTCCTAGCAATTTAGCAAAACAAAATATAAAACAAAGTAAAATCACATTATTAAAGAAGCTTTACTGCCGTACACCGTCAAAAAGTATTTTTCATAAAGTTATTTTAAAACTCTTGTTTTGCCATTTTCGTAACTTTAAAAATAGGTTTTTATTTATATCGTAAACCCAACTTTTAATTTTATTTGCATGGGTACTTAAAATATATTATATTTTATTTTTATGTTGTTCCATCGGGTGTTGGTAAATTGGTTCCCGATTTGAAGAGCGGTTATAAAGGCATTAACATTAATATGTAAAATGGTTCCCAACCAAAAAAGTCGTAGGTATATTGGTTCCTGGTAAACAGGTAATAGCCCAAACAGGTAGACACTAATTACCTGTAAGGGTTTATATGGGAGTGGGTTTGATTTACTTATTAACAATTTTGCATTTTTGCTGTCATTTGTGTGTTACGTATTTAAATACACAGTAGGGTTGCATTTTCGCCATGAATCCGAAAATAATTGTGAGTGAACGAGAAAAACAGTTATTAGTAATAAATAATTATAAATATGGTTTCCAAAAGCCTTTGAAAAGTGGTGGATTTGTACAAATAGAAAGTGTAGATCATTCCTACTAACTTTGGGTGAAGGTGATAATAATATAACTGTTACAAAACAGATACAAGAACATTTCCACGATGCAGTTGTGCAGAACTTAAACCGTCAAATTGTTAATTCTGCCTGCAAACCTAAAGCTGTCAAAGACCTTTCCGCCAAGTTTATTCGCACAATACTTCAAGAAAATCTGCCATCAACATTGACTACATCGGACGTGGCTTCTGTTAGAAGAAACCTCTACAACGCTTGAAGGAAAGTTCTGCCGAGTTTACCGAAGAACATTGAGGAAACTCTTGATTTTTTGGACGAGACAAACATCCAAACCTGTACTGGTAAGCAGTTTATATTTATGAGTAATAGAATTGAACAAACTGTTATATTTTCGTGAAAAACTAATCTCAGATGTTGGAAAAAGTCACGCGTATTTATTTAGATGGTACGTTTAATTACTGTGCGTAACTAATTTTTTCATTGTTACCTAATAAACACACAGAAACATATAAAAACCTTTTCAATTCAATAACAAATATTTGTAAAGAGAATGGTATCACGTTAAAACTTTTAAATATTATTATCGATTTTGAAAAGCCATTCACAAAGCAGCCAAACAAGTTTTTCCTTCGGCACAAATAATCGGATGTCGATTTCATCTCTTCCAATCGTGGTATAGAAAAATACAGGAATATGGCCTTACACCTCGATATAAAAACAAAGATTCTAAAGTTGGTGGGTGGCTGCGAATGACTTTTGCTCTTATGTTTTTAAGTCCCCGTGATGTAGGCGACTGTTTTTGATTTGCTCTCAATAGCACCAACAGACAAAAATATTTAAAGGTATTCAAATTATTTGACAGAAAATTATATAACAGAAGATTCTCTCTTTTTACCTTCCCTTTGGGTTCACAACTCAGCTGAACTTACACGCACAACTAACGCCTGTGAGTCATTTCACAGTCACTTCAATTCATCTTTTTATAAAGCACACCCAAAAATTTTCGTGGACAATTATGTGAAATTACAAAGCGCCAATACTACTGCTAAGATCCATAATAGTAAAATAAAAAACCGCTAAAAAATTTTGACAAAAATGTTATAAAAAAAAATTAAATTAATCGACAGCTCTTCATTAAATGTGTTTCTTTCCACTATACTGTGGAATAATAACTGTAATTTGGATTATATTTCTATTTTTAAGGTAAGTATGAAGTTCTATATTCATTTCACAGTCACTTCAATTCATCTTTTTATAAAGCACACCAAAAATTTTATTTTTTTGGAAAAACTCAAAGAAATTCAAGTGGACACTTAGGTGAAATTACAAAGCGCCAATATTACTGCTAAGATCCATAATAGTAAAGTAAAAAACCGCCAAAAATTTTTGACAAAAATGTTAGAATGTTATAAAAAAAAATGAAATATATCGACTGCATTTCATTAAATGTGTTTCTTTCCACTGTGCTGTGGAATAATGACTGTTATTTGTATTATATTTCTATTTTTAGGATAAGTATAAAGTTCTATGTTATACTTTGTGCAATAAATAAATCAATAAACACTCACACAATCCTATTTAATTGCTTATTCGATAGTCAGTTAGAGATCGAACGCTGTAAGAACAACACCGATACGTCATGGTCTCATATGGCAAACCCGTATAAAACCGTGACGTATCGGTGTTGTTCTAACAGCGTTCGATCTCTACCGTAAATATGTTGGAAACCAATTTACATATAAGCCGTCAGGGCGATCAAAAAGGTTGGGAACCAATTTTGTTTTTGTTGGGAACCAATTTACATCTGCCCGTTCCATCATCTTTGGCATTATGTTACCCCTTTCTTTATTTTAGACAATTTAAATAATATTTAATTTAAATTAAAAGGTACTTTTACAAATCTTTTGTTATATTAAATATTTCAAAACTTTTAATTAAAAACTGTGTTAAATAAAATGTGATAAACTTAGCAATTTTTATTTTTAATTTGCCATTTTAATTTAATTATTTATGATACATAAGATTTTATAATAAAATGTATATTATTTATTGTATTTTTATCTAAAAATACGTTCTTGTTTACCTTGACTTATTTATAGTAATTTATTTGAAATATTTTTTTTTAGGTATTACTTATTTGTTAATTAAATTACCTTTATTTATGTTAATAAATTATATTACAAAACTGTACGTACGATTTTTGTTTGTATAAAATGTTTTTTTTTTGTATTATAATAAATAGCGTTATCATAAATACGTTAATTAAACAAAATAAAAAAAGCATGTTCTTTATTAAATGCATTGGTTAGTTCAAAAAACCGACCATTTTTACGCAACTTTTGAACAAAAAACAAACATAAAACTAAATTTATTACAAGATATATATTATATTAAAAATATTTATTGATTTAAGTTGTTCGTTGAATCTATATATGTTAATTTCATTGCATATTTGGATATTAAAAAAACTTCAATAAAAATGTACAAGGCCATAAAAATACATTAATTTAAAGGATTTTTGAAAGCGTATAAAAAAATCAAAACGTCTTTTGCTCATTCGATAAATTCTTAAAAAAAATAAATTTGATTAAGAGCGTATCTAAAATTAGAGCTAAGAAGTAGCGAAATATATAAATGTTTAATACAGGGGTGGTACAAATATCGAATTACCCTATATTTATTTCTTGTGTAATATATTTTTTTATAAGCGGAATGAAACAAAACAAAAGTAATTAAAAATTTAATGTATGTTACCTTACCTTATAACCATTGACCATTGTATCCTAGGTTCACCAGCCTTAAGCTATCAAAAGTAGTCAGTCAATAAAAAAGTCATGAGTCTTAATAAATTCACAAAAGCTGAACTGCAACGTTATTTTTTATTTTTTTGTTGATACAGCCCTTTTAATAATAATTAATATATCTTTTTGACAACAGAGTTAAATAAAACATAACAAACAATAATTTATTATAACATTATAATATCAAGAACAAACGTTGTTTAGGAACAGAATTGCAAAAATATAAACAGATTTTGAAAATGCATCTACGAACATCACTAAGACTTTTTTTTTTTTTTTTACGAATAATATTTATTTTCTTTACAAAAACAAAAAAATACTACTAAGCTAGTAAAACTACACTTGAAATTAGGCTCCTAGTGAACATGTATTTAGGCCTGTTTTTTAGACCAGAAGTATTTTTTTTGTTTAAATAGTTTAAGGCTCTTGACCTTATAAACTTGTATACAAAAATAAGAAAAACAAATAATATAAAAGGGGACTCGTAACCCGCAAAATTATGAACAATTTCATTAGAGGGAATTATTTTATTTAAAACATTTATCGAAAGACCTAATGTTCCAATATCGTTGCTGTCTCTTGAATAGCAAATGAGTCCCCAAAAAAAGAATTAGGACGTGTTACCTTCTTGATGTCTTTTGCTTTGCGGATAGTAAGTTTAACATCTTCTTCTGTTGGAAATCTGTTTTTAAAAAGGCTGATTTTGCCAGGTTTTTTGGTACCAATACGATATACTTTTATATTCTCTGGTTTGGATTAAAGTCCTACTTTCTGAACAATCTTTTTTATTATATTCCTACCCGCTTCTTGTTTCTCAAGCTGATTTTCTGATTCCAGTTCTTCCGCTGCAAATACGATCAAGTTCTTGCTTCTGTATTTACGATCATTCAATTCCTGGATAGGCTCATTTACATGATTAGAGTGTTCTTGTGTCATGCCTATTTCTGTATGTGTTTCAATTTTTGCCTTTAAAATTTGTATTTCAGCTCTTAGTTTCTCATTGATCTTTTGTTGTTTTTCAAATTTACTCAATATGTCTCGATGGGTAGTTTCGAGACTGCCTAATTTTACCATAACCTCAGCAAGTGTAAAATATTTTTTGTTGGATGTGCCAGTTGTGCTTGGGGTACCGACCAATGTTCTTCTAGCTACGTTTTCCGTCATGATTTTCAAGTTCTTTTTCTTAGTTATTTAGTGTAGGTATAGTCATATTAATACATTTGGCATGGAACCATTTGTCACACTTACAGCAGGATATTGCATAGGAATTTGTTGTCGTCTTTTTGCAAGTCGATAGGGTTAAAATAATAAAAATGTTTGTTTTTTAATTCTGCATCTAACGACCTAAAAATATACAGGAGCTCATATTTAAAATTAGAAAATAAAGTGCTTTCAAATTTGAAAAGTTTGACGCC
>JAHBCN010024406.1:0-11944 GCA_019359885.1 Listronotus oregonensis | reverse complement strand
GGGTAAACATTTACCCCTGAGATTTTTGCTCTTAAAATAGTTCTAAAAGCAGTAGTCTGACATTTAAGTACTCGAATTTTTTCGTTTTATTATGCCCAAGAGAATGATGAAGAGCAGATTCAATGTTACCACGATTTAGTTGATTAAAAATTGATTTGAATAGCTGTAAGTACTTAAAAACAGACAAACCGTCATCTAACAGACAAAAATTTATAACTATTTTTCTACAAGAATCTATTTTTGTTCATTTCATGGAAAATATGAAAAAAAAAAGATAAATTTAACAGATATAAAAATATTCCAAAGTACAGTTACGATTTTACTTATTAAAATTTACTCGGGGTAGATATCCACCCCGATTTGTAGTTCTAGGGATAATTATCAAGGAAGTTTAAAGGTGTATGGAAGCCCAATACTGTAGAACAAAATTGTCCAGGCGTGCAGGGCAGCGGCAATAGGGGGATTGGCCCCGCGGAGTTTGCGCAATGAATTGTAGGTCAGAGCCGGACTTCCATAATTCTTTGTTACTATCTATAAAGTTGACATCATCAAAAGACAAATTCAAGCATTCACTGTTTTTTTTTTATTTTTTGCACAAAATTGTTGGTTATTAAACGATACTACCATAGAATATTTAAAATTATTGTGTAATATTGGATTTTATATCAACTGATATAATATGGAAAGAATAGATGGCGCCACTTTACAGCCTTCTATTTAATTGGTCGATATTTTTGTGAGTTTTGATTTTTTATCAAAAATCTTAGTAAATAAATAAAAACATGATTTTTTAAAATAAATTTCAAACATTGTATGATAGTTTCATGTACTTTTCACCAATTTTGTGATAAAAGAAGGACAAGATAGTGTAAATGAGTTTAATCTAATCCTAAGATTCTGGTTGTACATTAAAAAGTGAAAATTAATATAACTGCTTTTTAGGCATATACTTTTCACTAATAACAAACATTCATGAGATAGAATAATAGTGGTTAAAAATGTTTAGTAACCTTTGGTACCTAGGTATCCTAATCACTAAAATAAGAAGGTTTTTTATCAATCCAAAAAACTCCTGTAACCACAAAATACAATTACACAAAGCAAAACAATCGAAACTAATACGGCCAAAGGGCACAAACCACAACGAAAATGACGAATGATGAGACGACGACGGTTGATGGTACAGCGCGGATATAGTTTCAGCGCCGTTGCACCAAAAACGGTACTCCGGCTCTCATATAAGTATAATGTGTTGCCTAACTACACACTGATTTATCAGTGTGAAAGTAGGCAACACATTAAATTATTTTGTGGAATTTTGTTATTGCGCAGAATCGGCGGGGCCAACTCTGACAGTTACTTTTATACTGGGCTGGACATTTTTTGATCGAATGGTCCATAGCATTGGACTTTCATACACCTCTAAACTTCCTTGATAATTATTAATATGTAATAGAGAAAATTTAACATTTATTTACAGCGACTTTGGTGACCATGAACAAATATTATCAACATTATGCTTATATTATCGTAATAATCATTCAAATAATAAAAAATCTCCTTCGCGTTCCCCGACAATCCCGATCAGAGGTAACGCTTGAATAAATTGGTATCGTTTACACAAATATCCCCTGAAACTTTTTTGTCGGTTCGCGATCGGCGGAGACGCCGCACGGTGTGTTTGAAGCCAAAACATCAAAGGTTTATATGCAAGTGACCTTACTTATATATTGTATATTGTTTAAACTATGTCAAAACAATCTGATTATCGTACACCTGATATTATCGAATTAATAAGATATTTTAAGAGCAATAAAGACTAATATACTAATAATAAATTACTAATCATGGTGCTTGGCATTATTTATAATCATTAGAAATATCCATAAACAATTTTAGGTACAGATACACTCAAAATTTTAAAATTTAGGTGCATTTCACCTGTATTGAAACAACGATTAGTTTCTCAATTTAATTAACACCTGTATTTAATTATAATTTATCACATTTACGTCTCAAATAACCAAGGAAGTATTAGAAGAATGGTTAAACGGATAGCTTTATGTTAATATTGCTCTCCCATCTGTTGTTCTGTTCTTGCTTGTCATTAAAAGACCAGATTAAAATGCATGGGTTTTTTCAGCTATAAATTTGCGAATTTTCCGCCCACAAAGAAATCTGTTTTATTCAAAAACCTGTTATCTGATCTTAAAAACTAATTAGTTTTATATTAAAGACTGTAAGAAACATATTTTTGGTTTAGTTTTGCGGATTATTAGTGGAAAATAGGTTTAGAGATACCATGGAAGAGTACTTTAATCTAATTTAAACAGCCTTTTTTTAGAACGAACTTGACAGACCATTTCGCTCAGTCACCTTTTCCTTGTTATTAAATTATATTTAAATTGTTGTTTTTGCCATAAATTAACAAATTAAACGCCTACAATAAAATGTGGTTTTGGTCAAAGACCTTTCAATTTTCGGGTTGGACTGTCATGCGATCTCATGAGTTAAATGACTTGCGTTTCGATCCGTTGCAATAAATATACTTACATTGTGTGTGATTGATGTAGATACTTCTAATAACAATCATAACCATAGCTGATATAAAAAGCAAATTTTATTAGTAAATTATGCACATTAACACTAAAAAACTTTAAAGTTGTTTTAATTTTTAAGTCTTTTTTGGGTTTTTAAAACATTAAGTGGTTATAAAACATTCGTATTTTGGTCTTGTCAAATCAAAAAAGAGTGGTACAAAATTGTGTACAGAACTTGGTCTAATTTTAGATCTCAGTACTTTGAGAAACCTATATTTGTGTATAGGTAGTTAGCCCTCATTTTACCTAAGTATTTTCGGTGAGATCGGTTCTCTATTTTTGAGTTCACCGAATGGAAAAAATGGAAAGGGGAGGGATTTCATACCTGTTTACTCAGTATACGTTGCTCTTTAGGTAAAACCTGAACTATCTGTGCAATACCAGTTATTACTAAACAAAAACTTTATAAATTATAAATCATTTATTATTTGCAGATGTTATGTACCCAATTTTAATATTTTAAGGTTACAATGTACTTAAAAAACTTGAAATTCATCCAGTGCAAGTAAACACATAGATAGATACGTTTCTATTTGTTTTATTACTTTTTGATTAAATCGATTAATGGCAAATCAAATTTGATTATAAAAAATATTCCAACACAAAATCTAATTTGAATATTATTATGGAAGAGAAACAAATGTAAAAATCTATATTTTTTTCTATACGAAAATTCAAGTATTGAAAAACAAACAAATAAGCACTAGGCCTAAATAAAATGTGGCAACGCTTCCTGCGCCGGCATGGTAAAATAGACCGCTTGCATATTTTATTTCATGCATTGTGACGTCACGCAGCTATAAAATATCAAGATTTGGCGCTGGCGTTTTATATTTGACTTTGAAATACTTATAGCACTGTTATAAAGTTTAGTATTAAAAAAATATTTAACCGAAGTTAGAGATGGGAATAACGGTTCTTCTTAAATAACGTGTTACTCGTTCCCGTTGCCGAGAAATAACGTTCTAAAATTCTCTAACCAAAACCAAAATATTCATTATTTTTATTAAATATTTATATTTTATAATGCTTTATTTGAAAAATTATTTACCATTGTTATATTATTTACTTGTTATACTTTCATATATTTACATTTATAACCCATTTAAAAGCCTTATTTTTTTTAGTACCAGAGTGTTGACAATAATATTTTTTTTTAACTTTTTAATAATCTGCTTATACAACCACTGTAATACTTTGGCTACAATAATTCTTCATAGACTCTTCATTATTAAATGAAGTTATTTAATCAATAGTGATAGAGAGGCAGGTGTTTTTTAATGAAAGTTCTTTAATCCGAAACATATGTTGTGTAGGCGTTAAAATCGTTAATTTATACCAAGAGATAACTACTTATTTGAATTCCATTCTTTTAATCACAAGCAACAGGTGACAAAGCTACAGATTGTTTCTATAAATCAGATTTCCGTAAATCTCATATCATAAAATATTTAATAATCACTGCGATTTTTTCTGAAATAAAGTTTTAAATACAAGTATTTTTTATGGTTTCTTATGGAGACTAAAGGCGCGTTTATACCAAAGTTGGCAACTAAAAGTTGACAAAAAATTGTTTGTAGAAAACTAAAAGTTGTCAACTAAAAGTTGCTTTTCTAAAATTAGAGCAACAAGCGGAAGATTTTTTTGTAGAAAACTAAAAGTTGCTCTTCTCGCACTTATTGTTAGAGAAACAAGTGAAAAACTTGTTGCCAAAGAATTAGCGCGAAAAGTTTAGGCAGTAGTTCTCCACTAGTTTTCTACAAAATGCTTGTGCAAAGCATGCAGTAACAAATCTTCCACTTTTAGTTGTCAACTTTTTTTGGAGAGGCGCGTTTACACCAAAGTTGACAACTAAAAGTTGACAAAATACTGTTTGTAGTAAACTAAAAGTTGTCAACTAAAAGTTGCACTTCTCAAATTAGAGCCACAAGTGGAAGATTTTTTGTAGAAAACTAAAAGTTGCTCTTTTTAAATTAAGAGAAAAAAGTGGAAAAATTGTTGCCAAAGTATTGGCGCGAATGGTTTAGGTAGTAGTTCTCCAGTTCTCCACTGGTTTTCTACAGGTTGCTTGCGCAAAGCGCGCAGCAACAATCTTCCACTTTTAGTTGTCAACTTTCTTTGATCTTACCGAAACTCCGCGGGAAACTAAAATTAAGTAAAATCTTTCGACAAGTGGAAGACAGAAAAAGTTGCTGTATTTTGTAGAAAAAGCAACAAATTGCCGCAACTTGTGGAAAAGTTAGTTGAAGACTTTGGTGTAAACGCTGCGACACTCCGGGGGAAACCAAAATTTAGTGGAAGATTTGTCTCTCCACAAGTGGAAGACAAAAAAAGTTGCTGTATTTTATAGAAAAAGCAACAAATTGCCGCAACTTTGGAAAACTTAGGGGAAGACTTTGGTGTAAACGCGGCTTAATACTTTATATTTTATAATATTTAACTATTTTTCTTTACACTAAAATTATCACGAGGGGAACTACTTATATTTTAGCCTTGGTAACACTGAGTGTGGTTCAAAATATTTTGTTATTTGAACGCGATTTGAGTTGTTTTTTTAGGTAGGTAGGTTTAAAGTTAGTGGGTATAACACCCTTCCACCGCGACCGATCGGTCTATTGTGGCTCACACCCTATTATATTGCTCCCACCAGGTCTAGACTTCTAATAAATCTGATGATTCTGTTGGGAGAGAGATCTTTCACCTCCCCCGGCAACAAGGTGTCATTGCCGAGGATTGCGAATCTTAGTCGTGCCATTGCTGGGCACGAACACAGTATGTGTTCTGCCGATTCATCCCCTCCATGCACATGCGGCACTCGGCGTCTTCCGCTAGGCCGATCTTGTGCACGTGGTATTTCAATCTGCAGTGTCCCGTGTACAGTCCCACTAGAGTTTTAAGGTGTACCCTTGATTGCTCCAGTAGTTTGACAGTACATTGTTGGTTCGGTGGGCTTATAAAGGCCTTCGAGTGTAAGACCCGAAAGTCCATGCCAGTACCAAAGATTTTCTCTTTGTGTCCAAGCTGATATGAACTGCTTGGCCATTCCATAAGATATACCGATGACCGGTTCCGGCCCTGTGAATTTTGTCCTTTTGGCAAGGTGGTCTGCGGATTCATTACCCTCTAGGCCGGTGTGTCCAGGTATCCACAGTAATGAAACCTTGTTGTTTTGACTCAGTTTGGTCAGCGCATCCTTGCAATTCTAGACGGTTTTCGAATTGCACCGGCTGGATTCAAGAGCCTAAAGAGCTGCTTGACTATCGGAGAATATTTTAACTGTCTTACGTGTGCAATGCCGATCAACCAGCGATCTAGCACAAATCTCAATAGCAAATACCTCCGCTTAAAGTGCGAGAGTGCCCAGGCTGAAGGAAAACTCTGCCCTCGGCCTCTGTCCATATATTCCAGCTCCAACACCGTTTATGTTATTTACAGTCACTTGAAATTTATGTCTCAGTGGAAAAAAGGAATTAACTCGTAAAGGTCTTGTGCAATGATTTATTACGATTATTGACGTGGATTATGAAGAAAGGCATCGATCAACTTACTTCCACTTTTGGTGATACAGTCCCATCCTTTGCCACTGTGAAACGCTGGTATAATGAATGCAATAAAGGTTGCCGTTCGTTAACCGACGAATGTCATAAAGGTGTGAAAAACATTGATCCTGTACAAAAACTAAATACATATACATAATACTTAAGTAATTTAATGATGATGTTTCAAATGACGTGTATAAGATGTGACAAGTGAAGAATTATGAATCTATGCGCATGAGCCGGTAACTAAACAGCAGTTAACCGTATGGGTGTTTCAAAATGAACCGAACCAAACAGAATTTGCTAGAGCAATGAAAAAATACTTTGACAAGTGGTTCGAATGCATGAAAAATTAGAAAATTTTTAAAAGCAGTAAAGTCATTTTCAATGACAAATTACTGTTTTTTATGATCAGACTCAAAATATAAATATATATGGTGCTAAATTTAAATTTAGCAGCTGAAAAATCTTTATGTATTACCTATTTTAAAGCTATTTTATCTAAGCAAAAAGAAAAATTAATAGAATGTGGAGATTAAGAGCAAAATAATGACCATTATAAGAATATTGAAATGTTGAATGCTGCTTTTTCCCTTTTGGATGTATCAGTATCAAAAGAAAACAAAGGGCATGTCTTAACAAAATAGTTTTATGTTTAGACATGGTCCCAAAGTTGGCATAATAAAAAACCAACAAACGAATTATTACACAAAATTTGTTTTAATAACATAAAGAATAATAATTTATTAAATTAAGTATGAAAGCGCAATATAAAACACCTAAAAGCATTTTAGTGTGTCAAAAAATACTGATTTGTCATTTTTAAGGGGTTTTAACTTTTAAGGAAAGCAACATAAGATTTAGGTTGGGTAGTCTTTAGCCAATAAATATCAGGTTAGTTCTGGCTAGTTTTATTTTAGTTATATTTCAGTTTCCATGTTTCCTAAAGGGGTGTGGTCGGTATAATACTAAAGTACCCTTTTTTCTTAGTAAAATACATACCATTTTTTTAAATGTTCCACAAACATATACATAAGACCTGCAACTTTGTAATTTTCAGATTTTTATCCCCAACCCAATCAGAGTTATTAAAACTCAAAATTAGGCGTCTGCATCACCCAAAATGACCGCCATCAATAACTGTTTTGAGTTAAAAATTTGAAGAAAAAAATGGTTTTTAGGACTTAAAATAATGGAGAATCAACCTGGAAAGTTTAATTATTTCTAAATTTGGCAAGCAACCAACCCGGTACCACTTTAAATTAAATGACCCTTCCGTGAAAAAAACGCATCATATGTTGGGCCTTAAACTGGCTAAATTGCGCCATAAAATAACTATTTATTTAAATTCCTTTCTTTTAATCGTCAACAACAGGTGGCAGAGCAGACAGATTGTTTCCATAAATCATCAATTTATCTGGTGATTATTCTAATAAGTTATTACGTGCCGAAATATGACATAATAAAATATTCGTGCAATCACCGACTGATCTTTCCATTAAAATACCTTCACACAACTCTAAAATGCATTTGAAAATCCTTGCTAACACCTGGCATGTATAGCATTTGCAATTTATGTTTTTTAATAAGATAAATGTTAATTTTATAGATCTATTTTAATAATTGATCACGTTTTAAACAAATTTGTGAATGCTATTACTTTACATAATTTAAATACATGCACTTTTGACGCATCTTTTAATATATGTTATATGTGAGTGTTCGAAATTAGCCCACTATAAAGTAGGGAATCCAAATTAGACGCGACCTTCACCTATCTGCCAACCACGAACCGGATGAAAAGTATTTTTTTATCAAATATAATATGTAACTAAAAGTATCGGCAATAAGTTGTTTAAAAAATTATAGTCAAGGCTATGATAAATTATAGTTACTATAGTTACAATTTTTTTAACACTATCACACATCTGCTTACTAAAAAAATTAAATCCCATTTAAAAGTGTAAAGCCTATAGAATATGAAAACGTTGAGTTGCCTAACTTTTTTTGGTCATAACAACTGGGTTGCCAGATATGAACAGGAGTTTCTGTTTGACCTTCGACCCGAGAAGTCACGCGATAAAAAGCTATACCGGGTGTTTCTCAAAGGTGATTCCCCCCTATAACTTTTTTATTTTTTAAGATGAAATTTGACGTGTCAATATATGACCTAAAAATGCATTCAAAGACGTGTTTAATTGTTTCCGACGATTTCCGGTTTCACCGGAAACGACCTCAACTTTTGAGTTTTAATGTAACACCCTGTATTGTTTTTACCTATTCGATAGAAAATGACATCCTAAATACAATGACACCCTATAGGTCAACTTTTGACATTTTCCTTTAAAAATATTTAAGTTTTTAAAATTCAATCTAGTGCCATGACGTTGTTAAAACAACCAATTTTGAGTCAAGGAGGCGTGGAAAAATTGTTTTAATTATCTGACGTATTTTATCTCTTTTCCAGAATGGTAAAAAGATTCCAAAATTTAATTTCTAGACATAACTAATTTTTTTCAAATGAAACGATGGTGGTTCGTTGACGTATTTGAAAAGAGCATTTCTTTCTAAATAATTTTATATCCCACACTTAATATTGTAAGTTAAATCAACACTAAAAAAGCAAAAAAAATAGGCATAGTAGTTGTTGCTTATAAAATTATTAAAACATCTGGGCCGTGGCATTCGATTAAAAGAGTCATATGCATTTCCGCAATTTTGTCAGGTAGGCTTGGAAATAAACAAAAACTGCGATGTTAAACAATGATGTTACATAGTTTAATAATTAATTAAATGCGAGTTAGTTATTTAAAGTTATTGCTGTGTTTATTAATAAGGCATTTTGATTTAAATACCTATAAATATAATAATTAATTATAATAATTATTATTCTTATAAGCAACAACTACTATGCCTATATTTTAGCTTTTTTAGTGTTGATTTAACTCCAAATATCAAGTGTGGGTATCAAATTATTTACAAAAAAATGCTCTTTTCGAATATGCTAACAAGCCGCCATCGTTACATTTGAAAAAACTTAGTTATGTCTAATTACATTTTAAAATATTTTTACCTTTCTAGAAAAGACATAAAATATAAAAAAATATTAAAACTATTTTTCCACGCCTCGCCTCCTGAACTCAAAATTTGTTGTTTTAAGGTCGTCATGGCACTCTAGATTGGATTTTAAAAAATTAAATATTTTTAAAGGAAAATGTCATAAGTTGACATATAGGGTGTCATTGTATGTAAAATGTCATTTCCTATCAAACAAGTAAAAAAATACAGGGTGTTCCATTGAAAATTCAAAAGTTGAGGTCATTTCCGGTGAAACAAGAAATCATCAGAAACAATTAAACACGTCATTCAATGCATTTTTAGGTCATATATTGACAAGCCGAATTTCATTTTCCCATCTTAAAAAATAAAAAAGTTATAGGAGGGAACCACCTTTGAGAAACACCCGGTATAGCTTTTTCCGGGAAGTTGTATCAACTGATTTTAACCCTTGGGAGATAAAGAAGATACTCACGCTATTTAATGGGGTCCTTCTTCTGGGGCTAGACGCTATTAGCGAAGATTCCTACAACCTGGTGTTTTTCATTTTTGTGTTAGCACAAGGTGTTTTCCAATGGCGGAAGATGGATGCGCGTGCAGCGGGAATCATCAGAACTGACAGAAACCTGTTATGCACAATACCTGTAGCAGTCCTTGGTTTGACCGCCATTATTTGTAGCCTTCATAAACTTTAAATTGTGAAAAAATAGAAATTTCTGGGGGCTTCGGCGAGAGCTGGCAAATCGTTTCCAAAGGAGACAGAAGCCAAAAAACAAAGAAAGAAGAAGAAGGTATAAACAGGTTGGTGGATAATCCTGGATATTGTCATTTGCACCCATCTGCTTACTAAATTAATTTTATACCAAAAGGAAGATAATTTTCTTGCAAACACGAGGCAAAATCATGTTTGCCAGGCTTTAAAGTTTAATTATTTTTATTTTACATTTCGAAAACTTCTAGGAGCTTTATTTATGAATTTTAAAAGAAATCAAATTTGGTAGAAGGTAAAATTGATAATGTAAATTAATAAAATGGAATAAAAAAATAAAAGAATTGACATTATACAGGGAGTATTAAAAATTATTCTTTTTTTTTAATTGAATACAATTTTGGGCAACTCATTCACAATGCTTTTGTGTGAATGCAATGAAATGCGTCTTATAAGGTAAAAGCCTCTTAAAAGGAAAATTCCAAAGACGGGTTTTGTCTGATATCTTTAAAAGTGTTTAGGCTAAATTTACATTATTCTGTGAGTGTCATAAGATTGCAGTATTACAAATGTCGTTTTCTGGCCCAAGTACTTCTGTAAATGTAAGAGGCAATTCATTATTTCGGGGCTTAGACATTTGAAGGTTTGGAGAGAAAGAAACGACCTCTGCAGACAGCGGGTTCCACATTTTAGACATTCTAGGGATGAAGGAATGGGAAAGGGGGGAAGTTTGATGCTTCGCAAAAGTGGCAGTTTGTGTTGCAAAGAAGCTGTAAGAAAAAAATTACCTCTCCAATTTCTTAAAGCAAAGGACGTCAAAAGAGTCATAAAGAAGGGATAAATCCTCTAAAGCTCGATAGTGGACAAGAGTAGAGAGTTTTGGGGTGAGAGTAAGGTTATTGTAACACTAGCGCCCCCTCTTTGGATGAAATCAAGCAGATTAAAAGGTGTAGATAAGCCATTCCAGTTTGGATGGGGAGAAATACTTTCTGAATCGAAAAAAAAATACAAGCTTAGTGGAAGCTTTTATGGCTATCGATTTTTAGTGCCAAACTCCCATATATTAGAAGGTTCCGTGAGAGACAACCGCCTCACCCTGTGCTTATTTTCATCAGGCTAAGAGGTAGACCTAAAACGTCAAATACTATTATAGTGAAGGGTACTTCAACAAAATTATAAATGAGGATAATCGAGGAACAGAACAGATCGTTACTGTAAAAGAATAACTAGATTTGGTGATTCTATTTAGCTTTGAGGAACTCAAACATTGATTTGTTTAAACAAACATAACAATATACAACATAACAAATAAACGTTGATTAAAATGGAAACTGAGAATCCTAGCACAAAGCTGAGATAAAAGACTGCAGGAATAAAGTTTATGAGGTAACGACAGACACCCTTAGACAGACACCCCCAGGTACGTTAGTACTTATGGTGTAATCCTTCGTGGACTGCCTCAAGTTAAAAAAATAGTTTACCAAAGAACTTTTTGTTGCTATAATTATTTTAATGCTAGTTCAGCTTTCAACATAATGAGGCTGATCCGAGGGATTAACTAGGAATATTAGTTTTTTATTTATCACCGTGATCGTCAGCCTTATCTTAACGGAAATTTAAAACCACATACCTTAGCAAACACAGGTGTAATGTACCTAAAAATCTATTATTTTAGTTCATTTGCACCTAATTTGTTAATACACAATGCTGATAAGGATGCAAAAAACATAGTAGAAGTACTGTTATTAAAAAAAGAAAACTTCATAAAAAGTTAAAAGTTTTAAGAACTTCCTAAGTTTTAAAGCAAAATAATTTCTTAAAATTTAGTTTAATTTTGTGGGTTTTTTTGGGTGTTTTTCTTTATTTTTGTTGCAGGTTCATAGGGGCCCCCTCCAAAAAAAAAAAATTAAAAACGTAAATCCGCCAAAAAACTATTTTTTTATTGTACCTACTTGGTACCTTTTGGTTTATTATGTAGGTTAAAGGCAAATTGCAGGTGTTCAATATAAAGCAGAGTCTTTTCGTCTTAGTTCATTAAT
>JAHBCN010024405.1:0-11925 GCA_019359885.1 Listronotus oregonensis | reverse complement strand
ACCCGGAAAAATGACCATCACGTCATAAAAACGATAAGGTTTTATTATTAAAATATATAGGTATAGTTTATCCAAGCTAACATTTTTGCGTTGGCTTACATGAATCAGGCTGTTCCAAAAACAAAATCACTAGACTCAGCGTCAAAATCAGCTGATTGACGCTTATCCCCAGTAATGGATTAAAGGAGTTTCAATTTTCTTTGTTAAATTTTTCTTGTGTTTGGTTGTGTTATTTCGTGTTAAAAAGAAATTGTAGTTTAAAGATTATTGTGCAGTGTTTTTATATTTTGGTGTAGATTTATTTGACATTTTTTAATATTACATAATTTATTTTATTTTGTAGTAAGTTTAAGTTATTTTTATTGGTTTAAAGAAAAAAACCACTAGAATAGATACTTTTTAGAGTATGGATCACAGTGATTACTGTATTTCCAGTTCGAAAAAGCTTCTAAACCCACTTCAGAGCTGTGATCATCAGTCGAAGGTATGAAAATATAACTTAATATATATGCAATAGTGATCTTGCATAAGGTAAAATTACTTGTTTTAGTAGTATCATAATCCAAAAAGACATCCTCAGATGTGCTAAATGTTGTAAATAAATTTATGTATGTATTTTTTTAGGATCCTAGTCATGCAACAGAGGATAATTCCCATTTGCAAAACATAGTGGCAGCTGCTGACAATGTAAGTTGAAAGCAAAATATAAAATTTATAAATAACTTAAGTTTTAAAATGCTAAAAGACCAGAAAATTGTGTTACTTAATATTTTGTAGAAAAGCCAACAAAATGAAATTATTTTTGACTCGTTAACTTTGCAAACACTAAGTCAAATCAATACAAGTATGAAATAAGATATTATAATTGCAACTAGCAAATCTTAAAGAATAAAGTAAAGCATGCATGCTTCATGCCTACAATTTAGCTTAGTCCTTCTCAGTGATATCGCTTGCCCCTGCAGTGGGGCCTTAAAAGTAATGATGTTGTGTTTTACTTGCCCAGTGAAAAGCTGTTGCTAGTTTTTAGTTTAGCTTGTGAGTTGCTATGCTTTGCTATGCTGTTTATTTACAATGGGATTTATAAAATTGTTTTAGTCTGCAACTCATCACTTGTACGTGCAGGGGAATAGTACTGCTCAGAAGATGCTACAAAATGTTTTTAAGTTTTTTAAAACTCACTTTGTGGGCGATGAAAATGCTGCTCTTCAAGTAAGTATAGTCTGGACAATCTAAGGGAGAGCGCCCACCAAAGTGGCGTGACAAGTGACAAGTAGCAAGTAGCGCGCGTCTAGCATGTTACTTTAAATGTAACCAATGCAAACGAATGATTTAGAGCACACCAAAATGACAGTGGCAGTGGCGTCATGCAGCTTGCTACGCCACGTCGTTAAAAATAGAGCTTGTTCTACTTTTTGCCACGTGCTACTTGCATTTTGTATGTGTTTTGTTGAAAAATTTAAATATGGAAGACAGCCCAGAATTTAATATTCGTTTTGTCTCATTAATTGAGAAATTTCAGGTATCTATGACAACACAAGTCCGGAATATTCAAACAGAAATGTCCAAGAACTTGCATGGGAAAAAATTGCAAAAAGAAATGAAGGCAACAGGTAAAGAAAACATTATTTATTTATCAAGAACTTTTTTGATTAGCCGATCTGTTTCAATTCTTCAATGGCTAAAAACATGACATGTTTTTATTGGCATGTCCAATTTTTATCTAGATATTCTAAACACGACCAGACTTATAGAGTTTTGTCTAGACTAGAGTCATACCTCACAAATCGGTGCAAAACTAATCCGTTTAACCTAACATTAAGCCAATATATTTTTTAATAGCTCATCTATCCGTCATATTCGTAATAAAAAGAAGCTGCATAAAAAGCTTTCGTTCTAAAAAAAATGTTAGCTTGTATTGTGAAACCATAATATTTACAATAATAAAACTATTTGTTACGATATTTATTAGAAAAAAAAACGAATAAGGCAACAGATGAGGGCTAAAAACATTACACTTTTTACTAGAATACCCTATTTTTATATACCTATTCAGGCATATGTATGCACAAATCTATAAAACACAGTGGTCATTCTGCCAAGGCAGGGCACCAGTAGGTTGATTAAAAAAAATTTCATAGTCTATTTCTCAATTCTAATGCACCATTTGTTGGCCTGCGATGCCTCCCTGGTTGTATTGGATTATTATTGGCTATAATATGTTCTTTCAATTGGAATGTCGGATTAGTAAAAACTCCATCATGAACACGTATAAAATTGTGTAACACACAAATAGCTTGAATGATGCTATCAATCTTGTCAATATTGCAACATATTGGGTCTCCAATACTCTGAACTTTGAAGTTAGCAAACCAAATGTACACTCAATAGACCTTCGCCCTCTAGAAAGTCTGTAATTAAATATTCGTTTGTCATTTGTTAATTGTCTTCTGGGATATGGTTTCATGACACGATCTGATAGGGAAAAGCTTCGTCTGCTACAAAATAGTAAGGAAAACTTGTATTATCATTTTCTCCTGGCAACGGTTTAGGTTCGGGAAGATCAAGTTGGTCGCTAACTACTGCTTTTCCAAATGCACTTTCTTTGAATGCTCTGCCATCACTATTTCGTCCATATTCCCCAATATCAACCGAAACAATAGCCCGTCTGCATCAGCCACAGCTAACATACAATAGAAAAATATCCTTTGTAGTTGAAGTATGCTGACCCAGATTTCGGGGGCTTTAATCCTGATATGCTTTCCATCAATAGAGCCACAGCAATTAGGCAAATTCCAAAGTTCCCAGTATCTACTCGCTGTTTTAAGCCATAATTGTCTTGATGGTTTGGACAGATATTCGGGCTGGGGTACTGTCCAAATTGCTGTAGATGTTTCGTACACAATTTTGCGTACAGTAGTATGTCCTCTTAAAAATAGTAGGATAATGCTTGAAACGAACTACCAGTAGCAAAATATCTGAAAAAAACAATGCTGTAATAAAAATATTTCAAGAAAGTATTGTTTCAACTAATATGTATTTGTTGTAGTTGCGGTTTGCAAAGAACGATGGAAGAACTTGCGAGGATCTTCACACGATACTTGAAAAAATGTACGCCTTCTGGTTCTGCCGCAAAAAACGCGACCTTACTACCTCGCTGAATACATGCAATTTCTCACGCCATTTACCAAATCCAGGCCAATGAAGAGTAGCCTAGAACCTTCATCGCAACAATCTATAGACTATTCCTGTGAGAGCAATAGCGGCGATAACGAGTCGCAATGTGAAAATGAGGAAGATAATGAATCCCAGCATGTAATGGCTTTAGAAAATGAGTCGCCTCTTCTGTCACCGACCGAGAGCAATTATTCGACTGGCAATACTTCATCCAGTGTGCACAATTCCCAGCAAATCTCAGTAGCCAAAAATCTCGTATAACCCCTAAAATTGCAGTATCGTTAGAAGAAGTGAATAAATCCGCGCTGGAATACTTTCGGTCTAAAAGGACGTCTGTGGAAAAAGCATCGACCATAACACCATATGAAGACCCAGACATTTCCTTCCTAATGAGCATGGTACCCGACATGAAAAAAATGAACGAAAACCAAAAAAGACGCTTTAAAATTCACATGTTGTCAACTGCTGGCAATATTTTGGAAGAAAATATAAATAGTTCCAGCACCGCGTGTAATAACGATGGATTGTTAACAGACCTGAGGACAGTAACTGAGCCCACAACATTAGCCCAACAAAATTTATTGGAGTTTTTGGACTTCCAGCGACCAGAGCGCTTTTAATATATCTTTTATGTTATTTATAATGAATATATGTTTTTGTTATTAATAATGAATATATCTTTTATGTTATGAATAATGATTATATGATTTAATAATAAAAAATAGATACATACCTTATTGTTATTAATAAACGTTCTGCAGGTGATATTGCATGCCTATAATTTGTATCCTTTTTCGAAATTATTGGACTAATTTTTGTCAGTAATAGCTCAAAAGTTTCTCTTCTCATTCTGTAGAAGGACTGAATTTCGCCGGATACATATTTAATTCTTTAAATACATTAAATCCACTATGTCCTTGCATCTCTTTCCAATAAGGGTGTACCCAAAACTGACGTTGCGGACGAGTTTTGTTCATATTGTTGACGTTTAAAACCGTTAGCATAACTTCATCCTCAGAGGACGACATTTTGAATTTAACTAGCCTTTTTAATGTCATGCTACTTTAGTGTGCGCTACCTGCCACGCCAGTGCCATGCTCGTGCTATGTCACTGCCATGTTACATGTCACGCCACTTTGGTGGGCGCTCTCCCTAAAGTTTTAGTCATGGCCGACAAGACATGTCATTTTCTAGTTACTTTTATTATAGCCAACTCAAGATTGGGCCAGGGACGTACTTTGGCGAATATTTTTTTCATAAAATGATTTTAAAAATTTAAGAACAAAATTGCTAAAACATATTTACTGTTAGCATTATAAAGACAAAAAAAAACGGATTTTTGATTTTATTAAAATTTTAAAACTAAAAGAGTTTTAAACCCACGAGACGATACTCAACACATGATAACGTGACAACATATTATTGGTATTGTATTTAGTAAAAAAATATAATAGGGTAAATGTGCCAATAGTCGGCCATTTAACAGACTGGCTTGAAAAAAAAAATCTAAAAATTTTCTGTTTCATCATTGCTACTTGATTCTTTTACAGAATCATTCTGTACTGACTGGTAGGCAAACAAGAATACAGATAACACATGACATCTAGCGGCAAACAAGTGAAATTCAAAAAATAAAAGATTTTCCATAGAAACCCCAACACTCGGCCACTTCCTATCTAATAGTCGGCCAAAAGCATACCGATAGTCGGCCTATGTGTTTTGGATCGGATAGGGATGACTTAATGATTTTTTTTTTATATAAAAACGAATTTATTAAAACTTTTATTAACATTCACATAGGCCCGGTTGTACAATGGACGTTCAACCGAAGTTCACGCTGATCATCGGTTCAACGGAAAAAACTCGTTGTACAAAGCCGGTTCAGACGGTGAACTGTGGTTGATCTTGAACGTCCGAATTTGGGCGTTCAAGACGAGTTCAACTCCTTTTAGTAATTTTTAACCTCACTCTTTTGACAGATCACCTTGGGTTTTAAATATTTTGTTTTTATATTTTTAAAGTTGATACTTATTCGGTTTTTATAATTAGAAATGGATCTTGTATGGAAAGATATGACCTGATATGACATACGACAAAGATTTTGTAGAATAACTTAATAATGTTGCGCACTCTCGAGCCGCATAAGTATACAGAAATAGTCCAGAGCATTTCAACATTTGGAATAACAAATAATTTAAGGCCAGATTTAGGTTGAAGAAACAAGCTGTGAGATGCACTAACACCTACTGAAATGGTATGCATTGCTTTACGATTTTTAGCCACTGTGAGTTTTTGCAAGTTGTTGGCAATTTTGGAGGTATTGACAAGTTAACGGCAAGTCGAAAAATAGACAGAACCCAATAATGACCGGGTTGTTAGGCCGTTTTTCAACTTGGATGATTATGAAGCCAAAGAAGCAAAACTAAATTTTCGTTTTGCCCAGCAAGACATTCAAGACTAGTTGCTGCCCTGCGAATTCCAGATCAAATCAGAACAGTATCAGGACATTTAGCAACAGGTAGGTTAAAGCAACAGAGCTTAAAATTTTTAGTCACACCTTATGTTTGGTTTTTTATAAGCACTCTTAACCGATATTGTAGGTACATACTTTTTTACTTTATTTTTTTATTTGCAGGAATAGAGGGATTGTGTATATTTCTTCGAAGGTTAGCATACCCAAATCGTTTGTGTGACCTAGAAAATATTTTTCAAAGATCTACCGCTGCACTGTCTGAGATTTGCATTTTTGTAAATATGCATATCTATAGAAATTTTAGCCGTCTCCTAGAAGATATAGGACATTTAAACTGGATGAATCAAAACCGTTTGCAACTGTATGCAGATGTAAGTATTTTAGTAAACTTTTTATTTTCTTATTGATATAAACAAACAAAATTGCATTTAAAGTTTTATTGAATAAGCACCACATAAAAATTAAAAGCTTCTCTAACACCACACTAAACAATTTTATAAACTGCTGATAAAAAATATGTGAGTACCCACTAGTATATCCACTGTTATAATTAAATATTGTTTTTTCTTTAAGGCTATATCAGCCAGAGGTGCTGCCATTCAAAACTGTTGGGGATTTATAGATGGTATGGCAAGACCTATATGCCGACCTTCAGAAGACCAGGAAGAGTACTACTCTGGTCACAAACGCCATCATTGCGTAAATTACCAGGCCGTTGTTGCTCCAGATGGCATCACTACTAGCCTTATAGGAGCATTCCCAGGTCGACGCCATGATGCCGGTATTTTAAGGGAATCCGGATTGTTTGAGCAATTGGAAAATCATACAAGATTTCCTGATGGTAGGCACTATGTAATATTTGGTGACCAGGCATATGGAATAAGAGAGCTTCTGTTATGTCCGTTTCCAGGTCAGGGTCTTAATGAAGAACAGCAAAATTTTAACACATCTATGTCTGTTGTCCGACAGGCAGTGGAGTGGAATTTTGGAAAAATTACATCAGAATTTGCATTTCTAGACTTTAAAAAGAATCAAAAGTTACTATTGCAAGACATAGAAGCAATGTATATTTCAGCAAACATACTAATAAATTGTTATATTTGTCTGTATGGTTGTCAAACTGCACGGTTTTTTAATATCGAACCCATAACTTTAGAGCAGTATCTTAATTAAATGTTTTAAGAAAGTGGTACTTTGTTTTTTAAATATTTTTCAGATAAAAGAGTTTAAGAACAAAACCTATTTTTAAGTTATGACTATGTTGTAGCTATAGTTGTAGAAACTAATAATAATAAAAATGAAAAA
Source organism: Listronotus oregonensis (assembly GCA_019359885.1). NCBI lineage: Eukaryota > Metazoa > Arthropoda > Insecta > Coleoptera > Curculionidae > Listronotus > Listronotus oregonensis. The sequence continues at coordinate 4,973 of JAHBCN010024405.1, read as the reverse complement.
GATATACATTATGGTTTTATTTAAACTAATTATTACATTTACAGGTTTTTTTAAATAATATATTAATTATGTTTTCTTGTCTCTCAACTATGTTCTTTAAATTTTTTTTTTCCTCTATTTCCAAGTTTATTTTTTTTCTTCTATGTTCAGTTTCTGTTCTTCCAACTGTAACTTCTTTTTTGTTTCAAACTCTTGTAAAACCAATTTTCATTCCTCAAGATCTGCTTTTCTTGCTTTTTCCTCTCTTTCTACAGCAAGTTTATTCTCTTCGAGGGCTACTTTTCTTGACTCCAGTTCCATTTTCTTTTTCTTTATTTCAATTTGTTCCCTATCATATTTTTCCAGATACGCCAGCCCTTGTCTCTGGGCATTTACTTTTCGTGTTCTAGATCTTACTGGACCTAAAAAAATAGTTATTAGTGGCCATTATTTAATTTGAATTGTTCCCTGCTTAGATAGAACTCCGGTAAAATACGTAAATAAAAATATATAACTTTTAATAAAATTACCTAAAATATTGGAGGTTTTTGCTGGTGTGCTGGCTGGTACACTTAGAGTTGACGTTCTGATTTTTTGTATTGGTGTCACTGGTGCTGGATTTCAATTTGGTTTAGGAGAAGTCAGCATTAATAGATTTTCTTTGTTACAGCCAGCAACTACCTCTGAGTCTACAAAAGAAATTCCCATTTGTTGTACACTTAATGGACCAAACTATATAGTGATTAACTTTTAAAAAAGTAGGTACAGTTTTTAGATTTAAACTCTTTCTGTGCGTCAGTTTTCTTTGCAACTAACAGTCCATTTATGAAAACTATTTAATAAAGCTTTAGAGAATCAGACATTTAAAATTTGACAGAATATTATTGAATCACATTATTAAAAATGATGCCAAATGTCAATCAATAAACAGTGCATATAATGCAGGATTTTTCTTTGTTATAAACTATGACGCGGAAAAGGTAAAAAGTAAAAACTGTATGTCAATAGTTACATAAAATTTAAAAGTTGTTAGAAACTTAAAATCACTATTCCTCTTTAAAAACTAAAAACATTGCTTACCAACATCTAAAAAATTCCTTCCTGAGACTCCTGAACATTATTTTCATTCACCACTTCACATTCCATGAAATCTAAAAATAAAAAGTAATGTTTATATAATAGATAAGATAATGAAGTGTAAATAAATCAATAAATTATCTTCTCATTATAGTGTAGTTTATTTTACACAAAACCGAAAAGCCAAGGAACAGATCTAATATTGGAAAATTAATTTTGTTTGTAAAAAAGTAAATAAAATAGTAGTTAATTTTTTTTAACTTACAGGAATGATCATTAAAAAAAGGCTTCTCGTGATCCTCAATGTTTTCTGGAATGTTTTCCACAATGATTTCTGATGGCTGCACATTGGAGACTATTGAGGCCCACATATTACGAGCACTTTCTCCTTCTTTTTTGATCAAGTTTTTTTTTCGTAAAATCTTTGATTAGGTTAAATTGTGGCAATTTTCTTCTTCTTTTTTTTGTGGGCTTTGCAACTGATAGTTCAGGTAAACCTGTAGTGGTACAACACTCAAAATTCTGAACTGGGTTCAACAGTGAACTGCAGTTCAAGAAAACTAGTGTTGAACCATTGTTTGTACAACCGGGCCATAGACATTCACCTGTTTTAATATAAAACAAAAAGATAAAATTCTTAAAAAACAGTACAAACGAATGAATTTAAAGAAAAACTTTGGATTATGCTAGCAAAAATCACATTTGAAGTATTCTTCTTTCAGCTCTGAAATTAAGGTATTGCTTATCCCAGTACATTTTAGGTGGTACCATTTGGGACAGTTGTCACACCCAACATGCTCCTCATCACCTTCGTCCGAATCACTATCCAACTCTTCTTTACAACCCCAGCACCTTTCCTTGGATTTGTTCACAGTATATTGACTTCATGTATATCTGCCTCTTGCTCATTTATTTCAATTTTTTTTTCGACATCTTCATCTGCACCTGTCAGAAGTTTTTGCACATTATTTTTATCAGCACTTCCATGGGCCTCATCATTTATAAGTTCGGAGACACTATCATTGTCATTAACAAATACGATTGGAATATCTTCAATAGATAACCATTCATCAGTGTCTTCTGGATTTTCAGAGTGGTGAACAGGATCTTCATTATTTGCCCCAGGCTCATTCTTAGGTGATTCATGACGTATTACATTTTCTTCTATCTCTTCACGAAAACCTTGAACAGTTTTAAAACCCTCGAGTTGACGCACCAAATCATCGATGATCCAATTTTCCTCTAATCGATCTTTGAACTTGACCAACAATACTTTTTTGGCAATATTAATTTATTCGTCCGTAATTGGATCCTCTTTTAACTCATTATTTACAACAAAATGAAATTATTTTTGACTCGTTAACTTTGCAAACACTAAGTCAAATCAATACAAGTATGAAATAAGATATTATAATTGCAACTGGCAAATCTTAAAGAATAAAGTAAAGCATGCATGCTTCATGCCTACAATTTAGCTTAGTCCCTTCTCAGTGATATCGCTTGCCCCTGCAGTGGGGCCTTAAAAAAGTAATGATGTTGTGTTTTACTTGCCCAGTGAAAAGCTGTTGCTAGTTTTTAGTTTAGCTTGTGAGTTGCTATGCTTTGCTGTTTATTTACAATGGGATTTATAAAATTGTTTTAGTCTGCAACTCATCACTTGTCCGTGCAGGGGAATAGTACTGCTCAGAAGATGCTACAAAATGTTTTTAAGTTTTTTAAAACTCACTTTGTGGGCGATGAAAATGCTGCTCTTCAAGTAAGTATAGTCTGGACAATCTAAAGTTTTAGTCATGGCCGACAAGACATGTCATTTTCTAGTTACTTTTATTATAGCCAACTCAAGATTGGGCCAGGGACGTACTTTGGCGAATATTTTTTTCATAAAATGATTTTAAAAATTTAAGAACAAAATTGCTAAAACATATTTACTGTTAGCATTATAAAGACAAAAAAAAACGGATTTTTGATTTTATTAAAATTTTAAAACTAAAAGAGTTTTAAACCCACGAGACGATACTCAACACATGATAACGTGACAACATATTATTGGTATTGTATTTAGTAAAAAAATATAATAGGGTAAATGTGCCAATAGTCGGCCATTTAACAGACTGGCTTGAGAAAAAAAAATCTAAAAAATTTTCTGTTTCATCATTGCTACTTGATTCTTTTACAGAATCATTCTGTACTGACTGGTAGGCAAACAAGAATACAGATAACACATGACATCTAGCGGCAAACAAGTGAAATTCAAAAAATAAAAGATTTTCCATAGAAACCCCAACACTCGGCCACTTCCTATCTAATAGTCGGCCAAAAGCATACCGATAGTCGGCCTATGTGTTTTGGATCGGATAGGGATGACTTAATGATTTTTTTTTTATATAAAAACGAATTTATTAAAACTTTTATTAACATTCACATAGACATTCACCTGTTTTAATATAAAACAAAAAGATAAAATTCTTAAAAAACAGTACAAACGAATGAATTTAAAGAAAAACTTTGGATTATGCTAGCAAAAATCACATTTGAAGTATTCTTCTTTCAGCTCTGAAATTAAGGTATTGCTTATCCCAGTACATTTTAGGTGGTACCATTTGGGACAGTTGTCACACCCAACATGCTCCTCATCACCTTCGTCCGAATCACTATCCAACTCTTCTTTACAACCCCAGCACCTTTCCTTGGATTTGTTCACAGTATTTTTCTCGATATTCTTAATTTTAGATTTCTTTACTTTTTTTTTGTGTTCTGCCACTTCTTTCTTCCAAATATGCCCTGTAGTTTGGGGAAGAGATAGCTGCTGGTTGAGGATCCACGTTTCTTTTTTTTCTTGATATAATGGGTGTGGGATAAACTAAAAGCTTCTCAATTGGAATATTTAATTTGATGTCTTGTAAGATATTAATTTTCTGTGTAGTGACAGGTCTATCTGATGGATTTACTGCATGGGAATCACTCTGTTGCATTTGAGAAGGTTCGTCAAAAGATTTTTCTTGCAGTGTGATCTCATCACTCATAAGTTCGGGCTCTTGTATATTGACTTCATGTATATCTGCCTCTTGCTCATTTATTTCAATTTTTTTTTCGACATCTTCATCTGCACCTGTCAGAAGTTTTTGCACATTATTTTTATCAGCACTTCCATGGGCCTCATCATTTATAAGTTCGGAGACACTATCATTGTCATTAACAAATACGATTGGAATATCTTCAATAGATAACCATTCATCAGTGTCTTCTGGATTTTCAGAGTGGTGAACAGGATCTTCATTATTTGCCCCAGGCTCATTCTTAGGTGATTCATGACGTATTACATTTTCTTCTATCTCTTCACGAAAACCTTGAACAGTTTTAAAACCCTCGAGTTGACGCACCAAATCATCGATGATCCAATTTTCCTCTAATCGATCTTTGAACTTGACCAACAATACTTTTTTGGCAATATTAATTTCTTCGTCCGTAATTGGATCCTCTTTTAACTCATTATTTACCACTGATTCCAAATAATTTTGAACATATTTCGTGTCGGGGTCGAATGGAAAGAGTCCGCATTTCTTAAAGCCTTTTTTGATGTATTCAGGTAGAGAAGGCTTTTTTAGAACAGTCTTTAGGAGTGGGCAAAAAGTTGTTTTGGTAACCGCCGAATGAATGTTTTCAGGTTTATTTAGCCATTGACGAGTTACTTTCTACCATTCACTTTTCAAGGGTTTGAAAACAGCTACATCTGCTGGTTGCATCATATGGGTAGTATTAAGCGGCAAGCTGTACAATATAATACCATTCCTCTCACAGAACTGGCTAAGTTCCAAGGTTAGATGCGACTTATGGCCGTCAACGAAAAAAATTACTGGAAACTTGATATTTTGTGACTGCAACCATGGAAGCAACTGACTGGCTATTCAAAGAAAACA
>JAHBCN010024404.1:0-11948 GCA_019359885.1 Listronotus oregonensis | reverse complement strand
ATTAATACTTTAAAAATAATTTTTACCTTTTTTATAAATATTTGTTTATTTTTCAGTTACCACATTAATTTAATTTTTTTATATTTTTTGCCGCTGTCGTTTTGTCTTTGCCTAAATTAATAGCTAAAGTTCCCATATCATATTTTATGTATTTTTAGTCTGTTTTGAATAAGCGAATACTGCCTAGCTTCTTTGTTTTATAGGAACCTTTCAGCATGATCTCATCCAACCCTGGCTGTGACAGTTTTAGAAGTATCTCATCCAACCCCGGCTGTGATAGTTTTAGAAGTTTTATTGTTAATTTTTAGAATATATTTTATTTTGTCTGTGTTATCTCAGGTATAAGAATTTATGTTGTTATCAGAGAATATTTTTCATTTATTCTGAAATTTCATGTTTTATTTTTATGTTTTATTTGTTACTGTTATTTTTTGAATGTAATTTTTTGTTGTTGTTTATTGAAAATTTGGGGCAAATGTCCCAAGATTTTCTGGTTTTCTCAAAATATTTGTATTTATAACAAATTAATTTATAATATATTGTTAACAATAACATTTTTTGTTTGCTTTATTTTTTGCAAGTTTAAAATTTTACCCAATCCTAACAAAGATAAAATTTTGCTAAAATCTTACTTAACAACTGCTTATTTATTAAAATAATCAGTTGTTAAGTAATATTTCAGCAAAATCTTATTTTTGTTGGAATTGGGGAAAAATAACTTAGAAATAAAAATTTATAGTACTACCAGCGCATTCGCCTTTTTATTATGAGCTTTTATTAGTTGATTGTCCAGGCGTTTGTCGCTACTGTACTGACAGAAGATAGCTGCGTTCAGAAACCACGAGGTTTGGATTTTTAGTAGTGTTTGTTCGTTGGGCAGTTCATTCCTTAAAGGCCGCCACAGACTACGGTTATTTTCATCCATTCGTATCGCGGCGATACAGAACGGCGTGTTGAATCCTCGAACTGTTTTGCCCACACATTACAGGTAATTTGGACCGGTTTTTTGTGCGTTCTACGGTTACGTCATGAAGAGAAAGCATTTTAAATAAAAATAACAAGTATAAACATGTGCCGCTGTTCCCTGGCTTCACTTATGCAAAAAATCCGTCAATTTTAAATAAAATCCTACAATCTATCAGTAGGAATACCACAAGTCGAACCGTCGGCGTCGTTCCAAAAATCAAGCGCCGGCAGAAATTTTTTTCGACGATACGGCACGACGGTTTTGCAGCACAGACATCAGTTTTTGGCATATTTTACACGCCGTTCTGTATCGCGGCGATACGAATGGATGAAAATAACCGTAGTCTGTGGGGGCCTTTTATATTGCATAGAAAACCGATCGGTCCAAATAAGATATTAGTTTTTACCGTTAAAAACTCAACTTTTTTGTAAATGCACTTTTCGAAAGACAACACCTTAATATTAAATTTGCTTATGGTAAAAAATTCGATACTTTTCGTAAAACTTGTTTAAGGAGTCATTCTGGTTAGTCATTTTCCAAAAAAGGTCTTTTATTTTTTCACATTTTCCGAAAGCAAATATATCTAACTGTATTGTGTTAAAATATCCAAGTGATCGAACCACTGTAACTATATTTTTTACGATCAAAGTCAGTCAGATCGCTGTAAATTTTAGCAAGAGTCCTGACGACCGGCGTGTGCGATTAGCTAACCTTCATAGCTTTCAATGTTCCCAAGAAGGCAAAACTTATAATACAAAGCTCAATTAAAGAAAGTAATTTTTTAAAAAAGGTTGAAGGGATTTTGTATGGTGCCGGCATGATTGATTTCAGGTTTTTTTTTGTTATAAAATTTTAAACGCGTTTATATCAGAACTACATTTTATTAGCTTCCTCGCATTCAGCCAAAAAATAAAATTTTTGATTTTATTTTTTTTTTGGGCTAAAAACTGTAAAATACCCTAATTTTTTTATCTGCCATTTTTATTAATTAAAATATAATTATTCTGGCTCGATGCAAGGCAACCATTTAGGTATTGAACGTAAATAATTTCATTTTTTGTGTTTTAGATCAGCAATTATGTAGATTTTATGGATGTCAGCGACATATCAACTTTTGGAGGAGCTCGGTTCATACATTGTTTTTTTATATTAAAAAAATAATAATAATAAAAAAATCTTTTATGTTTTTTGTGTAACTTAAGAGTGTATTTATTAAGTCCAATAAACTTTGTATTTATATCTATAATAGTTTTTGTGTAAGAAAATCAGGAATATTAGCTTTTTTTCGCCCGCCGGAGGCACATTGACTCCTCAAGTTACCTGCTTGACGTGACACTGTTCTGTTGTATTTTTATAGAAATTATAAATTTAGTAAATATTGTATGACCCTTAAATACAACCAATTAATTAAAGTTATGGTGTTTTTTAATTTTTTGCCCCTCGCCGAATTTGATGATTTTTTGCATATGGGGGCGCTACTTACAAATCAAAGTTCTTTTCGACAACGGTTTATTTTTGAATATCAATCAAATAAATTTATGCTATTTTCACTATTTTGCCTTTTTAGTAAAAAGACAAAACACTTGAAAATTTTGACCATATAAATAAAATGCTGTGGTGTAGCGCCAACTATTCCTTTCACATTAAAGTAGATGATATAAAATTTAATATTACACAATAAATTCTAGTTAAGTAAATAAAATGTTATAATATCAAATAATTTAAAATATCCCATGATAGTTTTCTATATAAACCACCATTGTTGTGCGGAAAAAGGAGAAAAACAGTTAAAATTCAGTTAGTTTGAATTTGGATATCTCGAAAACGAAAGGTTGCCGAAAAATACTGAATTTGGATGTGTGATCAACGCCCAAAAAAAACGGTATTGCAAGAAAAAACTTCAAAATGTTGTGCAGAAAAAGGAGAAAAACAGTTAAAATGCAGTTAGTTTGAACTTGGATATCTCGAAAACGAAAGGTTGCCGAAAAATACTGACTTTGGATGTGTGAAAAACGACCAAAAAAAACGGTATTGCAAGAAAAAACTTCAAAATTAGCGAGGGACAAGAAATAAAACTAAGTCTCTCATCGAGATTTATGAGTTAACCTTTGCCCTGCTGCATAAACAAAATTTTCTACAGTACTGCTCCCTTTGCAAACTTCCTTGTTTAGTAAGTACTCTAATTGAACAACAATTTAAATTTTAAATGGAAAACTTTTGGCATAAGCGTTGCTTTTTTTGTATTAAAAAAAATATATATGTCGATTTAGTATTCATAAATAAAATCAGTTTAACCCTAGAGTGCTGTCGGAAATTTTAAATCCCCGAAGAATTTAAATCGACAAAAGCAAAATGTCTCCATTCATAAAATAAACCAAATTTTATACAACTTCTACGTGTTTTGAATAGACAAATTAAAACTTGCGAACTTCTAGGAACAAAGAAAAGTTTAGCGTTTATGGAAATGACAGGGGACAAAGTTTGTTAAAGAAAATTTTAATTTGCAAGTCTTTCTTTGTTTTATTATTGTATGCTTTTATATTTCATCATTAGAAATTGGAAATATTTGGCTATGTTAAAATCCTTTCTGGCTTTTGACAAGTGGACACGTTCTTTGAGAGCTATAGGGCAGGAAACGACCGCTTAAAGTGCGGAAAAATCATCTCACTGACCAAATGGAAAGTCATACCGTCATTAATTAGCCCGTAAAAGCAATTTTAACGTTGAAGTGTGATTTCTAACCTTCTTTTTTTACACGTGTATGCAGGACCTTGTATAGTTAGATAATATACAGGATAAGTCAAAAACATATGCCATCGCATAATGGAAGATTCTGTCCAAAAATAATAACTAAACGTAGTTCTAAACAGGCCCAATTTTAAGATACAGAATTTAAACAAAACTTAATGTAGTCAAACAATTAATAGAAACATCCCCGCTGATAATAATTGTTTATACAAGCGTGCGGAAAACTTTACTTTTCCGCACTAATCTGCGTGCGGAAAATAGCACTTTCCGCACTAGTGCGGAAAAGTAAAATCTTTTAGTTTTTGGAACATAAATTGGTATTTAATTACAAAATAATGCATACTTTTGCTTATAATAGTTATATATTTGAAGAAACGAATTTTGCTGTAATTTTGCATTCTTTTTATAACATTTATTAATTAAAATAAAATAATCCTAATTTACCAAATGTAAGTTTATGTTTTTAATAACTCCATATAAATTATCAAAAAATCCATAGCAACCAACTAATTGTTTATGCATCTATCAAAAATTAATTTTCTGTCACGCATTTTTCAAGCAAATTGGAGAAACATTTTCAATGAATTCTGAAGACGATTTACCAGCATCGATTATATTATCGAAGCAGCAGAAATAGCAAGTATAGATCTCCTGCCCATGAAATTTCGTCACAGGTATAAAAAAGAATTTGTTATGTTTGAGAGCTGGTATCAAAGTAAGGGTGTGAAGTCTTTTAAAGAAGAGATTTTTCTGGTCTATTTCTCTTATTTATCAAAAAAATGTAAACCCAATACATTATTGTCTAGATACTCTATGTTAAAATGTATCATTAAGTTACGAAAGAACATAGATTTAAGCAAGTTTTTCAAAGTGATAGCCTACCTTAAAAAACAAAGCGTTGGTTTTAGACCCAAAAAGGCTAAACTCTTTTTAAAAAAAGAAATATCGAAATTTATGGATGAAGCGCCAGATGATACTTATTTACATATAAAAGTGGCTACGATTTTTGGCTTAGCGGGCGCTTGTCGTAGAAAAGAATTAACAAAAATATGTCTAGACCATATTGAAGACCGACCAAGGAAATTTAGTATTGATACACATCCCAGACTCAAAACATCACAGCTCTAGAAGCTTTGTCATTTCTAGAGATGCCTGAAATGAAAATTTTTTGAATCTATATAGAAAGTATGCCAGTTTAATAAAGCCGACAACACCACATAGGCGATGTTTTGTGAACTATAATCATGAAGTGGAAACGGAAATAGCGGCCTATCTCAAACTTCCTAACCCGGAATTGTATACTGGGCATAGCTTTTGCCTTTCCTCTGCAACATTTCTCGCAAACTCCGAAGAACTAATATCCAACGTTAAACGTCTTGGAGGCTGGAAGTATACATCAGTCGCTGAAGGATACCTCGAGAATTCAACAAATTTTAGAAACGATATTTCAAACAAAATACTTAATTTTACCGAAACACCTTCCACTATCCAGAAATAACCGTCAATGCCATCTTTCAATATACTAAACCTCTCGGTTCGAGAAACTACTTCCATAATTGCAAAAGATGGGCTCATCAAAAACCCAACGCCGCCGCGCCATCAATGTTTTCTACAGACAAAAAAAATTGTTGTTTAGTGATAACTACAATTGTCTTTGCTACAGAAAAGCAACTCGCGTCAGCAATAAATTTGCAAAACTCGACCAATTGCACTTTTACTATAAATGTTAATAATAATAATTAGTGTATAAATTCCTTCGTTAATAAATAATATTCTAATCATAAATCTTTAAAATTATGTTGGTTTTTCCTCTCGCTTCTAGAAAAAATATTGTCCCCAACACTTGCGGAAAAGTACTACTTTCTGCACTTGTTAGGAAAATAGCTATTGTTACTATTAAGGACCAGTGGCGCAGTTTTAGGCAATTTTATTTATTTATTATCATTATTGTGTCATAACTTTTGTGGTATTAACATTATACTTATTATTTGCTTAGTTTTACATTAAAAAGTTTTCTTTAATTAACTCGATCAACTTAACGATTTTCGAGATATTCCATTTTTAAACATGCGTGGTGAAAAAAGGGTTATATTTAAAATTAATAACGTTTATTATTTTTACAAAAAATTAATAAAACAAACATATTTAGAAAAAAAGTGGTCACTTGAAACATTTCTAATAATAATTACTATTGTCTTTTATTTTACATAATAGTGTTTTCGTACCACGCATGTTTAAAACTAAAATAGTTTGAAAGTTAATTTAAAAGTACCTTTTTTATGTAGGACTAAGCAGAGAATAAGTACCATAAATCTTATTATCAATAACAATATTACTAATAAAGTTATGATGAAATAACTGTAGAAAAATAATAAAATTTCCGCAGTGGTCTATAAGAGTAACAAGAGATTCTTATTAGAGTGGGTGCATTTTGGTTAATACTTTACCTAAATCAAAAACCCGATTGCGAAGTAAAAGATATCAATTTTTTTTTATGTATCTTAAAAATATTTATATAATTTTTTCCTATTTTAGGTCAAGAAATCTTGTATTAAGCGATGGTATATGTTTTATTAATCACCCTGTATAATATGTATGCCCCAACCCAAATCAATAACATCTACTTCGTAGTTTTTATTTCTAAAAACCTGGTTGTGCTTGTAAAAAGATATTCAGGAGTTTTGGTATTGTTTTGGGTTATTTTCTCTGTCATATAGCCAGATGATGCAATTTTCCCTAATATGTGGTGTCAATGGGCATCTGCAGAAAGCCCTAACCACTCCGTAACAATTACCCAACTAATTTTAACTTTAACTTTGTCAAAAAAATGTTATTACTTCTGATATACCTCCCATGGTAAATTACCAAAAAAATTGATTTTCCATTTCCGTCTGATGATCTGCCTATTGGTCTGTCTACAACAAACCATAACTTCTGAATAGAACAAAATATTACCTTTAAATTTTTTGTACGATTATAATTTAAGAACCGTAAGGACTTTAATGTGTTTGAGCAAGATAACTTTAAGGCCTGATATTAAGGGTGTGAGGGTTGATATTTTTGTGATATATAAATAACTTTTTTTCTCTTTCTATAATTAAAATGGGTCAACTTTCTGGATGTTGGTGTACAAAAGAGGGGTTTAAAAGTAAGTTTACAAAACAAGTTTAAGCATATTAAGTTCCGCATAATTTTTAAGAAGTTTGAATTTAAAAACCTAAAGATCCTGTATCTAATATACCAAGTTTTATTTTAAATGTAAAAGGCTAATAGTCCTTATATTGGATAAACTGGGCCTTTTTTGCAACTTTTGCTTAAAATATTAATTTATTTTCATTGGTATCGATAATATACCATACGCATAACCATAAGCAAAGTATCGTTTAATTTTTTAAGACATAAGTTTTAAACTCTTCTGTATATAAGATGTTATACTACTTGGAAAAGGGCTTCACGACCTAAAACCAGCTGAACTAACAAGAAGAAGTATAAAGCACAATGAATGTTATGCTGCGTTAAGCAAAACATGGGACTACAACCAACTTCGATTCACCAACCATCCTCATTTTATTTTGTGGTTGGTCATACACCAAAATAAAATATGATCAAATTAAATTTTATATTAATAAATCAAAGCAGGTTTTTTGTGTGTACTGTAAGAACCTGAATGTGTACCTATAGTTGGTTTAATATTAGGTTATTTATTAATTTCTTTTATCTTCAAGGCAGGCACGGGGGCTTGTATGAAGCCTACTTACTAGGTACCGGTTTTTTGAGGTTTTACCCATTTTTTTCCTGTTACGTCAACGATGTTCAAGCATCGTAACCTACTGACTTTACGGCACCATTTAAACAAAGCGGTAGTTTCAACCTAAACGTTATACAAATTACTATTACCTCTAAAGTACTCCCCTAAAGTCTGAGTAATGTCATTCATACGAGACCTGTAGTTTAACGACATCAGGCTGGATTCTGTAAATATAAGAAAGGAATGTCAAAATAGGATCACATTCTTGTTGCCCTTAAGGTAATTCATAATTTATCACTGTTTCGAAAGCAGATAGAATGCAGAAATACGAATGGCAAGCCATGGAATTGTTCTTCCAACAGAAGAACTTGTTACGAACGAACATGTATCCTACTTGTTTTAAACTTCACCTGGTTGACTACTAACATGGATTCTAACCAGGCCACCATCTCATGGTTTACATGCCCAGCTACACCTGGCTGCACCAGCGCCCCCTATTTAATGCTAATCTGCGGCCACTTTTTGAGCAAAACAGCACTAAAAGATGGTGCTCCTTTACCTCTCTGACCTCCATACTACTAACCTTGCCCAATGTTTTAAAAATCCTGTACTAACCTTAAGGTTAGTTTATTGTCCGTGCGTAATTTAGGTTTTTTTATACAGTATCGATTAAACCAGAATTAAAAGAATAATTTTTCGTTACTTCCTTTTCAAACAATGATTGTTAATATGCCTTAAGGTTTTAAATGTTACAAGACTTTTTGATTTGTGTATAGAGCCATTTTATTTTTTATAATTTGCATGCCAACACAGACAAAAATTAATAAATTATTTTTAACTACCTATATCCGCTAATTACACAATATAGTATAATATATGTTTAACTTAGACGCTTTTTATTAATGATTATGATAAATTATATATTTTGTGTTTATTATAATTATTTGAAACGGCTGAAAAAATCCAGAAACAAATACGATTAAATTGCTCTAGTTTTTACCGATAGTATGTTTAAATCTTCCGCATTGGCTTTGCATTTGAGTAATTTGTCTTAGGTACGTATTCTAATTTTCTTTTAATATAATTAAGCTTAATTACATAGCCACTGGCTACACTTATATTCTATTATTATTTTAATATGATATTTCCATATAAAGTGACTAATCGTATTATAATGGATGATGTGTCAAATTTGCAAAAAACAGTGTATGTAGTGCGTGGCCCCGTTTTAAAGAAACTTTAACACTAATAACCAGATGATGGCAAATCACTGATTTCAAGAACACGAGAGGGTACTAGGAATGAGCACAGTGTTATTGACTTGCGGATGCGGAGAGCTTTCGATAAGTATTCCCAGACGCGAGAAGTCCCGAACTCGACACGAATGCCTTGGCGCGATTGCTGTTGTGTAGTTAGTTGCCTACTAACGGGCGTCTCAATATTGTTTATTACGTTAGATTATAGAACAATCCCAAACAATTTATAATGTATTACAATGTTCGTTAAAAAAATAAATAAATAAGAAAACTATCACCAATAAAAAATATTATTAAAACTAATTATTTATGCAAAAAAGTGTGTAAACTTAGTCTTTTTTTACGCACGGACCGCTTCGCTAGATAACTTATTCAATTTTTTATTTGGGATCGATTTTTCATAAAATATATATCAGAAATTAAAAACCTAAATGTATCCAATTAGCATATTAATATACCGAGTGTCATAAACTTTGTTTGATAATGAAATAATTATAATAATAATTTGGCAAAAAATGTTTGAATTATACGGTGTTCACTTTAGGCACTAGTGTGTAATGTGAATTACTGGACCTTTTTTGTTATACCCACCCCACAGAAATCGTATAAAAACATGTCAAATTGACAAAAAAGTACACTTTTAGTGATTTATCACGTCTGAAAAATAATTGGAGAAAATAAAAAGCCCCTTTATCTAACCAGAACTAACCATGACCGCCCTTTCTGGCCGATTCTCGTGGGGCCAGAGGGGCCGGTCATGGTTAGTTCTAGTTAGATAAAGGGGCTTTTTATTTTCCCCAATTATATTTTAGGCGTGATAAATCACTAAAAGTATACCTACAAATTAAAAATAAAACCATTCCTCTCCCATCAATGCCTTCGGCCGACTTCGACTGATGTCGTAAATCGTTCGTGATTGGGAATAATTATCGAAAGCTCTCCGCATCCGCTAGTGTGTTATTGTACTGTCCCCATGAGCGTATTCAGACTTGGGTATAAGGGGGGGCAGCATAACTGCTAATCTTTGTTGCCTTTGACTTAGGAACCTGGATCTGAAGTGACCGAGTTTTAGAAGACGTTAAACCATAATTACTAAAAATAATTAATAATAATATTAGAAAAAATGTTGTAAGATTTTAAGAAAATGAGAAGAAATGCAGGTAAAAATTTTATTTTGATAATAGATTGGAATACAAATAATCGTAAATTTAACCTTCTTGATTATGCTTCATAACGAGTCACTCCGCTTTGAATTTAAAGTATAACCACGTCAGTTAAAAAAAGATATTGTGTCACTTTTTCTTTTATTGGCAATCATATGCCAATATATCGTCAAGCTGATTTTTTTAATACCTACTTACTTTTTAACAATATATAGATTATTATTGCCATTCAGAAGAAATTTTGATTTTTTTCTTAATTTTATCAAGTTGTTAATATTTTTAACATTTATTTTTAACCGAAAATATTTTGAAATCAAGATTTAAGAACCTTAAACCATTTTTAAGCTTTTGATGATCAAGCAAGGGGGAGCAGCTGCCCCTCCCTGCCTCTCCTTAAATACGCCCATGACTGTCCAGATTAGGTGTATGTACAGGGCAGCCCCTTTATTAAGGGCCAACATCTTTTCTCGAAAACTATAAGTTGTACATAAAACAGCATTTTATGAAACTTGTTTGTAGCAAAGGTGTCTTTAATGTTATGTTATAATATTTTTGGATTGTTTGCTTTTTATATACATGGTGACGACACAAAGTTCATTTTCAAATAAAACATCCTATATTTTCTTAAATTTTTAGATGGTCTTTTTAAGACAAATTTAACAATATATAAGACCATGGGTCTGTGATGCATCGTTTCGAATTTATTAGCGATTATCTTCGGAATAGATTTAATTATGTAATTGTGTATTCCTAGTGACCTTTAAGGCTAATTTTGGAGGGGGTTATAGGGGGTTTTGGGTTTTGTGACCGTGAAGACTTTTGATCAGCGTGTTGAAAACTATTATTTGCAAGGTTTGAAAATATTTGGTCGAAAACCATTTTCCATTGGAAAATCGCTGGGTCCTTTAAAATGCATTTATCTCGAAAACAGTTGCTCCTAGAGATTTAAATGAGGTATACATTTTTGATGCAGAGGGTATTATAGTAAATTCTTTTTTTATAAACAGGTCAATATACTAAGCCCAAAAAAGTTATGCCATCTAAAGCAAGTAGGGTAGGCCGTAGCTCGCGCCCTCTAACAGCAACATCAAAAGTATAAACGAATTTGAATTTCTCGTCTCAAAAAACCCCCAAATCTCCGATTTTGTACCGCTATGTCATTTACTTAAGAAATTATTACGAAAAAACGAAAACAAAATTAAAAGGTTGACACCCTGTATCTTAGTTATTATTAACTTTGGATAAGGCAAGTTTACGTTAATTGCATTATTTCGACCTAAGGAATCTGCTATTTTTCTGTGTCCCATTACTTCTGGGACACTCTGTATATGTATACAGGGTGTTTGATTAAGGCTGGCTACCGGGCTTATATGGGAAACTGTTGACCCCAGGGGTTCAGGAAAAAATTCCTTATAACAAAAAGTGAGCATGAAAACTCCATAAAAAATATTTTTACCTTTCGTAAATCTCCGAAGGGGCGTACCTAGTAGTCTAATTATTAAAATTGACTTAAAATGACAAAATGCATTAGCGGAACATTTCTTATTTACGTTTTAGTCGATGATTCATTGGTTACAACTTTTTCTAATACCTTTTTTATTTCCTCTGTAAATAAAGGAGTGGGGGAAGCTTTTTTTACCAATTTCAAAAATGCTGTATCTTTAGAATGCCTTAACGGATTGACCTCAACTTGAGCTCGTTTAAAAGAGAATACCCTACAGATTCAGCAAGTGTTTTGGTGATTACAAAAAGGTGACTAATAAACTGTTTAAATGGCAATATGTTGCAACCTAACTTATATTTTAATTTTTCTAGGTTATTTTAAATGAAAAGATATACTCTTTTCTTGTTCATTATAATTAAAAGTCAAAACCGCATTTCAATATCTCAAACCGTTAAACAAATATTTAGAATAGCTGTAAAAAAGCATTAAATTTTTGATTTACCCTCGTATTTTTTATTTAAAAAGTGTATAAAATGTTGTTCAGGCGAAAAATATGTTATTTTTTTGATTTAATTAATAGAAGTTGCCCCAAATATGCATTTCAAATATAATTTCTGATAAA
>JAHBCN010024403.1:0-11945 GCA_019359885.1 Listronotus oregonensis | reverse complement strand
TTATCGAAAGTCGAAGACAGACAAGGGAGACAATCACCAGCTGTTTATATTTAAATTAAATGACAATAGATCTAATCTATCTATTTTTTCCAAAACAGTCAAAATTTAGAATAGACAAAGAAAACTACATGTACTACAAGCAAAATATTTTATAAAAGCACTATCGATAATTTAGTCATCATTAATACTATCTGACCAGCAAAAGATCTTAACACTAAATGATATTCCTGCTTAGTATTTTTTTTTCTAATAAAATTAGGAATAATCTATAAGAGGCAGTCTAGCTCTGGGCTATATACCAACAACCTGAAGACTAATCAGAGTAGCATTTATCCCCAAACCTGGGGAAACCGGACAAGATGGGGCAAAAGCTTTAAGACCAATAAGTCTGATGTCGTTCGTGCTAAAGACCGTAGAGAAGTTGCTATATAGGCACATCGGGGAGAATACTTAGAACAGACCTATACAAAAGGACGAAGGGTTTTCCCGATAATTCCCTTTAAAATTTAGATAAAAAATAGATTTTTTTTTCAAAGATTTTCTTTGGTTAATAAAAAAAACAAATGTTTAATCAGAAAATTAACAATCATTCAACTTCTTAAAAAATCCCCGATTGGAAAATTCAAATTTTGCTAATCTTCCTTTTTCAAAATATATATATATATATATATATATATATATATATATATATATATATATATATATATATATATATATATATATATATATATATATATATATATATATATATATATAAAATAATTATTATTTATAAAATTCAAGATTGTTTTTGCCATGTAGTTAGCCATGGATAAACCCAAATTTTTTAAAAAGTTAAGTCGCGTTAGACGGGGTTCGTCTTGGAAACCAAACAAAAATATAAATATTTGACAGATGTCAATTTTGGGTTGTATCCATGGCTAACTATTATAAAACGGTTTTAAATTCAAATAACTTGCAACTCTTTATCCGAAAAATAGATAAGTTATATTATATATATTATATATATATATATATATATATATATATATATATATATATATATATATATATATATATATATATATATATATATATATATATATATATATATATTTGAAAATGGGAAAAAATTTAAAATTTAATTTCAATCATATACAGGGTGTTCCTTTTTAAAATAAGGGAAGTTGATGGTGATTTGTAATTTTTCCGATCATCATTGTTTTTCTTTTTTCCCCTAAATTCAAAATTTTCATATAAATATTTTTTTCTTCTATAAAAATAAAAAAGGGTTTAAAGGTTGCGCAAACAGAGGCAATCCACAGAAACAGCATTACATGAGCTTGTAGAAATGGCCGAATATGCCTAAAAATACAAGAAGGAACTAATGTGTGCCTTCCTAGATATAAATTAGCGTTTGAAAACACGTCCCTTACATCTATCTCAAACACGAGGCGCAGAGGATCGACGCAACAAGCTGCAGGTGGATGGGCTCCCTGCTTAAAGATCAGTAAAAAATTTCCCTTGAAGAAACTCTTGTAGCTCGGGTTGAGCGAGGATGTCCGCAAGGGGGAGTTTTGTCCCCACTGCTATAAAACCTTGTCACGGACGACCTACTAAATGTCCTTTAACTTAAAGGGCACCAAACATTGGGATACGCAGACGATCTCGTCATTATGGCCCAAGGAAAATTTAACAACACTGTTAGAGATAAAATGCAACAGGCCCTAAACGCAGTTACCAGATGGACGAGAAAGGAGGGAGTAAACATAAACCCTTTTAAATCAGCCATAGTTGCCTTCACCAAAAGGAGAAATCTAGAGGGCTTGGGACCCCTGACCCTACAAGGTGAAACAATCAAGATTGCGGGAGAGGTAAAATATTTGGGTGTCATCCTAGACTCTAAACTTACCTGGAACCAACATCTTCAGAAAATAGGAAAGAAAGCGAAGATGACTCTTATGTTAATCAGACACGCATATGGGAAAACATGGTACCTTAAACTAAACATGGTTTATTGGTTATACACCATGGTGGTAAGGCCTATGATAACATACGCATCACTGGTATGGTGGACAAAAATGCGACAAAGAACTGCTGTTACAGAACTGGCCAAGGTACAAAGACTTACTTGCTAGATATAACAGGAGACCCAATTTAAAACAACCCCAAGAGCAGCCATGGAATGTCTCTTACACCTTCCACCACTTAACCTCATAGTGATGGAGAGGCAGAATGAGCTACTTCCACTGCCACAGAAACCAACTGGTGTCTACGCTAGTTTGAGGACCAACAACAAGATAAAGTCAGGTTGGCGGCAACATCCTGGATGAGAGAAAGACCAGATGATTCCCCAATACTCATTTACAAAACCCGAAGGAAAATTCAAGGGGACTCCAAGTCTTTCTGGCCTAAACCCAATCACCTTCAGAGTGACCAAAACACACATCAGGAGTCTGCAGGAAACGGGTGCTTCAAGCAAACCTGCAGCATAACAGGGCAGCCACGGCTGTCCTATGCAGGCTCCTATCTCGTGGAGACGCGGACATAGCCCTCATACAAGAACCTTGGCTTTTTAAAGGAAAAGTGGGGGGCTTAGGCGAAGCCGGAGGTAAGTTAATATATGACTCCAACTCTGGAAATGTCAGATCCTGCATATTTATTAAGAAGGAATTACATGCCTTGAAGTTGACTGATTTCTGTTCTAGGGACCAGGCGGCGGTAAGGCTGAAATACATCATGGGAGGTGCTGTCCTCGCTTCAACCTACCTTCCATATGATGCAATCGATCCACCCCCATCTGAGGAACTCCGCCAGTTGGAGCAATTCTGTAGGCGCTCTAACCTACAGCTCATTATTGGGATGGATGCCAAAGCACACCACCTGCTTGGGAAGCAGTGACATCAACGGAGAGGTGAGTACCTTTAGACTTTATTATTTCTGAAAAATTAGAAGTATTAAATAGGGAATGAACCTATTTTTTGTGACTAGAGCCCGTAAAGAGGTAATCGACGTTACTTTGGCATCTCCGCTATACGATCCCGGTAACTCGGTGGTATGTATCTGAGGAACCGTCGCTGTCTGATCACAGGCACATCTCCCTGGCGATCTCTGCATTTCAGAGGCCAATGGAGGAGTACCGTGATCCAAGGAGCACGGACTGGGAGAAATACAAGGAAACTTTGACCATCAACTGCAGTAACGTCAAAACCAGCATTAGGAACACTACTGACATAGAGCTTGCTTCCTGTGAACTACTGGAGGCTATTACAAACTCTTATCAGAAGCACTGTCCTCTAGTAAAGCAAACCGCCAGGAAAAAGTCTACCTGGTGGAATAACGAACGAACTACTGGAGCTAAGGAAAAAAACCCGCATCAATCTGCACTCACCGAATACAATAAACGGGTCCGTAAGGCTAAACTGGATTCATGGAGGAAATACTGCCAGGAAGTTGAAAATACCAGCACGGCAGCCAGACTCCAAAAAATCCTGTCTAAAGATCCGGTCAATCCTGTTGGCACTTTAAAAAAACCAGATGGAACCTACTCTGAAACTGGCAGGGAAACATTGGAGATTTTGCTCCAAACACATCTACCAGGATCAAGAGAAACTCAACTTAAAGAGACCTACCCAGACGTCAATGTTCCGAATATTCGGCCCACAAGACGCGACTGGGAAGAAGCAAAGGAAGTCATAACCTATGAAAAAATCGAGTGAGCAATTGAATCATTCGAAGCCTACAAAGCACCTGGACCTGATGGGATAATCCCAGCACTACTACAGCAGGGAAAGCAAACCCTAGTTCCACTGCTTTGCAAATTCTTCCGTGCAAGCCTAGCTACGAGCTATTTGCCCAATGCATGGAAGCAGACTAAAATGGTTTTCATTCCAAAGCCGGGTAAGGACTGCTCCCAGGCAAAGGGACTTAGACCAATTACATTGTCGTCTTTTATGATAAAAACAATGGAAAAACTGATCGACAGGTATGTCAGGGAAAACTCTCTTACAGAGAGGCCACTCCACAAAAACCAACATGCCTATCAATCAGAAAAATCATGCGAATCTGCTCATCATCAACTGGTGACCAGATTAGAACTCGCACTGAACAACAAGGAAATCACACTTGCTGCATTTCTTGACATTGAGGAAGCTTTTGATCGAACCTCCTTCAACTCAATGGCCGCGGCTCTTGCCAGACATAATGTTAACGACACCATTTGTAGGTTGATAAACAACATGTTACTTGGCAGACGAGCGCAAGCAACGTTATTCAGCGAAACAATGAAGGTGTCAGTGGTCAAAGGATGCCCACAGGGAGGGGTTCTATCCCCACTACTGTGGGATATGGTTGTTGACGAACTCCTGGTGAAACTGAATAATAATGGCTTCTATACCCAGGGGTATGCGGATGACATCACTATACTTGTCGTGGGGAAGCATAACAAAACAACCTCGGAGCTTATGCAAAGGGCACTGAGAATGGTGGAGGGATGGTGCAACAAGGAAAACCTTACTGTTAATCCTGGCAAAACTGCGCTAATACCCATTATTAGACGAAGGAAGCTGGATGATTTAATATCTCCTCACTTCTTCGGTACCACACTCGGCTATGTGCAGGGTAAAGTATCTTGGATTAATTCTGGATTCTAAGCTAACCTGGAATCCACATATGCAGAATGTGATTAATAAGGGCAAAATGGCTCTAATGGCTACCAAAAGAGCTGTGGGGAAGAATTGGGGATTTCAGCCACGCATAGTGCACTGGTTGTACACTGCTGTGGTAAGACCCATGATAACCTACGGTTCAACTATCTGGTGGCCAAAAATAGAACGAGAAAAGCAGAGCCTGGAGTTATCCAAACTCCGGCGACTAGCGTCTCTGTATAACGGAGCTATTAGAAGCACTCCAACTGCCATGGAAACCCTACTGCCTCTCTTGGTATAATTATTAAGGCGGAGGCGAGGTTGGGGCACAGGCTGAAATTAACGGCAACTGGTGCTCTGGGCCTGCCCTAGGACCCACCAGAATAACGAGCAGTATCACAAACCCAATATTTGAGATAAGCAGTGATACAATGCCAAAACGGATAAATACACACAGACCATACAAAACCCAGCTTACCTGGGGTGGTAGTGAGCGATCTCCTGGTCAGTCTCGGAATTTGGTTTGGTATACCGATGGATCCAAGACTGACAATGACCCCCAGGTTTAATGCTTATGCTTCCCTGGGGAAATATGCCACTATTTTGCGGGCGGAAATATATGCCATTGAACTTTGTCTGCGAGAGAAATTGAGGAGTAGATATAAGGGCAGGCACTAACTGTCTTCTCTGATAGTCAAGCGGCCATAAAAGCTTTGGCATCCCAACAAGTCAACTCAAGGTTGGTTTGGAACTGTCTGCAATGCCTCCTAAACCTGGCTAACCACAACAGAGTTACACTTTCCTGGGTGCCAGGACACAGGGGAATACAGGGCAATGAAAATGCAGACTCCCTGGCCAGGCGAGGCTCCGCAGCAATGTTTGTGGGTCCTGAACCTGTTTTGGAATACCAAAGCCTCGGTTCTTGGCTACATGACTCGGTGGATTCAAACACAACATCAGTCTTACTGGAACCACATTCCAAGGCAACATCACAGTAAATCAATGTTGGACTCACTAAACTAAATAGGGATCAGATTAGAATAGTGACAGGATTAATAACCGGACACTGCACTCTAAGAAAACATATGCACACTATGGGCATCTATAGAGAAGAACCCATTTGCAGACTATGTGACGAAGAGGAAGAGACATCCTCTCACATCATATATGAGTGCCCTGCACTTACATACTGGAGAACAAATCAAAACCTCATGGTGGACACTAACCACCAGGAGGCTGGAGACCAGAAAAGAACAGTAAAAGGGCTACTACACCTGTCTAAGGTGTCAAACCTTTTTAACTGAAACAAATACACAAGAGATACAACAAGCCCTGTAGGCTACAGTGTCGAGGCGGACAAAACCTTAACTTGTGTATTTATTTTATCAATCAATCAATTATTCAACTAGGAACACAGTTCCGTATTTCAAACGGAAATATATGCTTAACTGCACTGTGCAAAAGAAAATAACCGGAGGGCTTATAAAAAAAGCGGATCTGCATAATAACAGACAGCCAAGCGTCACTGGGGACACTAGTAAACCCCAAGGTAACGTCCAAGCTGACATGGGAATGCCAAAGGGAACTGAAAGTCCTGGGAGAACGCAACAGAGTAATTCTCTTGTACTTGTACTACTCTTGTGGGTACCAGGACATTCGAGAATAGAAGGCAACGAAAAAACGGATGAGCTTGCAAGACAGGGATCATCTACACCATACTTTGGACCAGAACCTGCCCTTAGAGTGGACCAAAACCACAGGACGAGGGCAATATCAGGGAATTGATCCGAAACAAACACGAGGAATACTGGGGAAACCTAAGTAGAATTAGACATGGAAAAAGCTTCATAAGAGGCCCATCCAAAAGAACGAAGAAATAATAGTAGGGTTACTAACTGGGCATGATAATTAAGAGGACACCTACACAAGATGGGCTCATACAATGGGAACCCAAGTTGCAGAATGTGCAACGAGGGGGACGAAACAACTACCATATCCTGTGCGAATGTAAAGCATTGAATCTCAAAAGACAGGCATTATTTGGGCAACCGAAAATGAGCCCACAGGAATATATCAACCAACCAGTCTCGGGGTTATACAGACTTGTAGAAGGAACAAGACTAAAGGGAGGATTGGTATAAAAGATAATGGTAGATTAGGCCCAAAAAGCCCAAGAGGCTGCGCTGCCTCCTGTAGTGAATCAAGACGGTTTCTAGAGAAGAAGAAGAAGGAATAATCAATACTATTTACCTCGTATTAAGAAGTTTAAAAAAAAAACCAAATTTTAAAATATATGAGTTTGTAGTAGTTTTAATTAAAAACAAGCAACAATGTTTTTGTTTAAAAAAGACATCATACATATTGCCGTGATTTATTGAAAATAACGTCTGATAATACATACAAAACAAAATAGATTAATTCATAAATTAAAAAAAATGCATTTTAAAAAGTGCATTACATACATTATACAAAACTAGGGAAATGAAACCACACATTAGAAAAACGTGATGAATAAAAAATGGACATTATTCCTAAAAATTAGACTAATTTCATTAAACTTCAAGTTATAGTTTCCAAGATCCCAATATAACGGTTTAACTTTAAAACACATTGTATATTATTATTTATATTTTTACGTTACCTATTGTCCGATATTATTATCATGAACAGAAAGTTTTTATCTGGCTGACAGTAACACAACTTCATATGAACAATAGCTCTTTTATTTTTTATCAATGCAACATATCATCCGTTCGCAGAAAAAAGTCTGCATTCAGCACTGAGTGAGTCTGTCTGACTCTTGTTTTATTTATATTTATTTAAAAGCGATTCTTCTTTCAATTTATCGAATGTTTAAAGTAAATATCGTGTGCGTATATATGTATATAATTTTAAGTCAATATTCAACGAGCTTTATCATACATATTTGTATTTAATCGGAAAAGAATAAATTTAATTTTATTTATCTTTTATGTGCATTTTTCCAGATAGTATCATGCGTATATTAATAATGCATTTAGATATATATTTTTTCTACTAGCGTGTGGAAAGCAGCACTTTTCCGCAAATGTTAAATTTGATCATTTGAACCCTTGCAAATTTCCCATTTAAACAGGTACTTAAAATGTTTTTAATTCTAAAGTTTGACTTAGTATAATTCTATTATTGGCATAGTATTTTTTCATTTGTACAAATTAGGTGTAAAATCAACGAAATATTTACTAAAAATTAATATTGTTTTAAAAACATTGTTTCAACATCCTGGTATATATTAAACTTGCTTGTCAGATTTTTAGTTTTGACCGGTGCCGGTGTCCATATTATAAAAGATCAAAGTCATTAAAAGTCATCGATAATTAAAAGTGTCTTTAGTACATTCTGATCAGTATCGTCGATTTTGAATAAAAAACGTTTCCCATGGAGTCTTCTGACAAGGAATTACCTGAATCCATTCTCAAAGCAGCAGAAATAGCAAATTTAGATTTGTTGTCGTCCAAGTCGAGGCACAGGTACGAGAAAGAATATACAGCATTTACAAGCTGGTGTGGCGAGAAAAAAATCACAAGTGTGAAAGAAGAAGTTTTTATGGCATATTTCGCGGAACTTGCTAAAACATGTAAACCCAATACCCTATGGTCAAGGTATTCCATGTTAAAAAGTGTCATTAAGATCGAAAAGAACATGGATTTAAGCAAATATTTCAAATTCATCATTTTTGAAGAAGCAAAATGTGGGATTTAGACCCAAGAAGGCCAAAATTTTCTCGAAAGATGAAATAGCAAAATTTATTATTGATGCTCCAAATGATGTCTATTTAGCGATAAAGGTAGCTACAATTTTCGGACTAGCTGTTGCGTGTCGTCGAGAAAAATTGATGAAAATTAGCATTGATGATATTGACGATAAGTAGTGATGAGCAAAGCAAGACCAAGACCAAGACCGGTCTAGTCTTGGTCTTGGTCTTGCAAGTCTGGTCTTGGTCTTGGTCTTGCAAGCCAAAAGAAGGTCTTGTTCTTGGTCTTGGTCTTGCACCACCTGGTCTTGGTCTTGGTCTTGCTGCAAGAGTCTTGTTGGTCTTGCTTTTTTGGTAGTAATAATTTCAACTAAGCAATCTTAAATAAAATATATATATTTTTTATATTTACAAATAAACAAAGATGAAGACTATATTTATTGCTGTAAAATTTTTAAATATACCAATTTTAACCTTACATGCACATTTAAATTATTTGATTAAAAAGCATATTTTAAATGTGGGGGTTTATTTATTTATATCGCTTCATTTTGGTTATATTGAGACACAATCTGCTTTTATACATATATAGTAATATTTTAGTGATTTTTTTTCTGAAGAAGAATATACAATTAAAGCAAATACAAAACTGTGAAGAAAAAAAACTTTTAATTTCAACCAGATGTGAAATTTCTACGAAAAGGATTCTAATATGTAAATATTGGTTTCTGATTTTAAAAAAACAGGTGTGCAGGAAGCTTTTCAGTTCAAATAAACTTTTTATTTTCAAATAAGTCAAACATTTGCCGTACAAAGTATGTACAAATATTTTATAAACATTCTGTATATACAAGGTGGGTCGATAGTGCGACTAAGCTTGATATCTCCGAAACCGTTCATAATGATGAAAAACTGAATATACAAAAATTATATAAAAAAGGGCGTAAAATGTAAAATTATTTTTCATTTCAGAATTTTTCGAAAAATCTACTACAACTCAAGAAAACTTCCTTATTTTTAGCTTTTAACCCAAAATAAAAAATTATGGCAAAATTAATTTTCCTTTAAAATATGCTTAAAATTCTTAAACTGTCATATAGGTACAATGTCGAAGTAGATGGTTTTTTAAATATCATTTTCGGTTTTGACAAAAATGACGTCATCATTATACTTCTACCATTGTTTTGACTTTTCCGTCTAAAGCGGAAGTGAAATTTAAAATCCATTTATTTAAAAAGTATTCCTATATGACATAACAAATATATTTTTTATTAAACCATCACTTTTACATTTATATCTCAGTTTTAATGAGCAATCTAATGATGCAACTTCTTACAGTGTGGCACAAAAATAATGTATTAATGGATTTTCAAATTTTTGATCCACCCTGTAAGTGGCATCACTAGATAGCTGATTAGAAAAAAACATTAGAAATGGGTTAATAATTTTCAGCTTCTATAACTTTTGTACTTTTGTACTAGTTTTTCTCTGTCGTTAACTGTTTTGGAGATATCGAGCTTTGTCGGACCATTGAGTCACAATCTTATTATTTTTAAAACATATTATTGAATTTACTTGTTATCGTTGTTAGAGAATTTTATAAAAGAACAAAGTGATAGATTTAATTATTATTTTATTAAAAAGTCCTGTGTGTCATAAAATAATCGCCTTTTTAGGCAGTTCTCGACACATTTTTTGTCATGTCTGTATGAAATACCTCTGTATATTAAATATGAAAATTGAATATTATAATTTAAAAGAAAGTGAGAAAAGTGCAAGAGTCTTGCAGGTCGGTCTTGGTCTTTTGTAGTCTTGCACTCCTTAGTCTTGGTCTTGGTCTTGGTCTTGCAAGGGAGAAGGCGGTCTTGGTCTTGGTCTCGGTCTTGCTGCAAGACCAAGACCAAGACCGGTCTCGCTCATCACTAACGATAAGGGGAATCTTTTAATTGTAAATATTCCAGACCCCAAAAACCATTCTAGCCGAAGTTTTGTCATTTTCGAGGAAATTGAAAATGGAAAATATCTAGCTTTGTATAGAAAGTATTCTAGTTTACGAAATCCTGAACCCACCAAGATTTTTTGTTAATTACAAAAAATTGGCTTGTACTGTCCAGTGCATAGGAATAAATACTTTTGGCAAGATGCCCTCTGAAATAGCTGCCTATTTACTTCTTCCAAACCCAGAACTTTACACGGGGCATAGCTTTCGCCGTTCCTCAGCTACAATGTTAGCTAATTCTGGTAAAGGTATAACGAATATTAAAAGACTTGTTGCAGAAGGCTACCTAGAAAGCTCTACAAGTTTGAAGAAGGACTTATCAAACAAAATATTATCCCAAAATTCATCTACCTTTAAACACAGTAAAACGCACTCAAGGCCCATTGTACCGTCTTCTAGAAGGCAACAATATGTCTCTGTTACCTGTAACGACGACCGGTTCAATTGCACATCAACGGCAATCTCCAACTCCGCAACCTACCCACAACTTGCCTCTGCAATTCATTTGCAAAATGCTACAAACTGTTCTTTTACGATTAATGTTGTTAATAATAATAAGTAGTAATGGTAAAAATAAATATTATCTAATGGTTGTTTAGTTTGACTTTTTCCACACACTCGTAGAAAAAATGTTGTCTTTTCCACCCTTGGCGGCGTGCGGAAAAGTCTCACTTTCCGTACTTGTTAGGTAAAAAACTAATAATAGATATTTATAATAAATAATATGGGTAATAAAAGATCCTTTTCTGCATTT
Source organism: Listronotus oregonensis (assembly GCA_019359885.1). NCBI lineage: Eukaryota > Metazoa > Arthropoda > Insecta > Coleoptera > Curculionidae > Listronotus > Listronotus oregonensis. Next base: position 834 of record JAHBCN010024403.1, on the reverse strand, counting down.
GTCGGTGACGGAGTCCTCTATTTTACGATTGAGTGGTGTTTTTTAAAGCATCCCAAAGTGAATCTCGGACTACCAAATTTCCTTGCAAAAAACCTTTATATTTTGTCGCAAAAAAAGAGCCTAAATTGACCATCGTAGAGTACAGCATTTCTTACTCCTGTTTTTGTAAGAAGGTCTAAACAATAGGTGTTAATTTTTATCAAGCCAGAAAATATGGGAATTTCTAAACATACCAAAAAAACCCAATTAAAAACCGGAGAGCATTATGTATTACCGGCATCGTCTGTAAAATTCGGGCGTCATGTTTGATTACGTTTACCATCATTTTCCCCAAAGTTGTTTAGTATGAACCGGGGTCCAAATAAGAAAGGACGCCGGCCGTATCTCGAAAACTATTAACCACACATCGTTGGAAACAATATTTTTTGTAAAAGTGGTCAAGAGAAATAGCTGGAAATAATTTTCAAGTTTCTTAAGATACCTCGGGATGGCGCAACCGCATCGATAAATGAAAAACCCCATTTTTTCTTCATAATTAGTATTAAAATTTTGATAACATCAGCAAAAACCCTAACCAATTCTGCATCATTCTGGTTCAGATGATAAATATGGCAACTTTCAAATAGCTCCGTCTCCCACATGTTTTATCAAAAGTGATTCCAGTGGGGGCTATTAAAAAAACTTTAAAGCAATTTTCGCAGTCGGGTGTTTTTAGTTCCCAAGTACAAGTAGAGAGCGTTGTTTATGGAAAATCGGTTATTTGAGATTTTCCCGAGAAAGTTAAATTCGATAATAAGAATGTGACTGATGTGGGAAAAATAATTACAAAAAAAA
>JAHBCN010024402.1:0-12024 GCA_019359885.1 Listronotus oregonensis | reverse complement strand
TTCAAAAAAAAACTAGATATTTCTGCCCAGTTTGTCCAGATAAACCAGATCTTGTGTATATCCCTGTTTCAAAAATTGGAATTGAACTATTAATTTACTGTATTTTACAAACATGTTTTTATTTTTTTTTTTTGAATAAAGCAAATGAACAAATTATTCTTATTTGTAGTTTTTAAATAAATATTTACATGTCCAGTTAACTGGACATCGGGACATTTAGGGTAAAACCATCTATATAGTCCAATGCCCAGTTTACTGGACAGCCACGGGCCCTTTAAAAAAGAAATTGTTAACAAGGCCAAACAAATGCATTTAACGCTGAAAAAAATGTATATAACCCAAAATTTGGGAGCCGGGTTCTCAGAGCCGTTAACGTGATTTCATCGTGGCACTCCGTGTTAAATTACAATCAAAGAAAGTTTGTGAATTTGTCCCAGCTGCAGGGACGGATTAGCTGTGACACTCATGAACCACTTTTTTTACGCTTTGAATTAATAGCAACTTTGAACAACGGTTTTTAAAAACCTTTAGCTATTGACTAAAAATTAAGTACTCTTTATTTATGTCGCTAATCCTAACCGTTTTCGAAAAAACGTCACTTTGTTTACACTGTTAGTCCAGTTCTGTCGGGTTGAATATGAAAAAGAGGAATTTTCTCCTGTCAACATAAAAGTTTCAATAAAAAGTTAAACTTTTAGTTAGAAACTTTGTAAGAGAGTTCAATAAGAGCTCCGTAAAGTCTGACATACTCGCGAGCACAATCAATTGGGAAAATTCCTTTTTTTCATATTGAACCCGACGGAACTTAGGGGACTAACAGTGCAAATAAAGTGACGTTTTTTCGATAACGGTTAGGATTAGCGACATGAGTATCTTATTTCTAGTCAAGAATCAAGTGTAAAAAAAACGTTGTCCAAAATTTTTATAATACAGGGCGTAAAAAAAGATATTATGCATGTCACAGCTAGTCCGTACCTGCAGCTGTGAGAAATTCACAACACTTTTTTACTTGGTATTACACAGGGTTCGAGGATATATCGGATATGTCGTCCATATATTGACCGTTTTTTAAAATAGTGCCACTTTATAAAACACGACCACATTTAAAATAATGTTTTTTGAATTATTTTATAATACGGTAGTTTTTTAGCCATTTTATAAATTGGCCAATCAAATACGAGCCACTTTCTCAAATAGATGATTATGATAAAGAAAATTTAAGAAGGAAAACCTAACGACAACTAACCAGAATTAGATAATTAATAGTTTGGAAATTGTTGTTTATGGTCCCCAGAATTGCATCCTATTTGGGTGGTAATATATGATTATTACGTGGTTTGACCCAAATAGAATGCAATTATTGGGGCCCGTAAACAACAACTTTCAAACTATTACCTACTTCTGGTTAGTTTTTTCTCCTTAAATTGTAAGTTATCTTTATCATAATCATCTATTTGAGAATGTGGCTCTAAACCAATTTATAAAATTAAAAACCTAGCCGTATTAAAAATAATTCAAACTTAAATTATTTTACAATGTGGCCGCGTTTTATAGAATGGTAGCCATTTTAAAAACGGGGATTTTATAATCTGGCACGACAGATATATATATATATATATATATATATATATATATATATATATATATATATATATATATATTTAATACAAAAATGGTTTAAAAGTTTATTAAGTAATTTTTGGCGTTTGGAGTAGAGTTTAAACATACTCCCTAATAGTAAGTTATAATCCATATATGGCAACATTTCTGCCGGCATTAATGGCGTCAGTGGTGTCAGAAAAATTTTGTTACCAAAGGGTAAGTTTTTTTGTGTTTATTTCATTATTTTTTACACAGAAAGTAATTGACAAAGTGCAGGAACGATTTTACTTCATTATCGAGTATTTAAGAAGCATTATAGCTATTTATGTATCAAGGGCGTTACTGGGACTATAATGCCCTGAAAGTCGAAATAGCCCGAGGGCTAGATTTCGACCTGATGGGCATTATAGTGTAAAGCCCTTATAAATGCTTTATGTTTTACCCAAAAAGAGTTTTTCAATGACTAATTACATTATTTATTCCAATATAAAAAATAAGTTGCACCTGTACCTGTATACGTAAGTAGATAATGATGGTGTTAAGTTTGACTTTGATGTTTCTGTCAGTTAGTCAGTTGGCATTTTTTATTTAACGATTTGCTCAAAATGGAAGAAATTCCAAAAATATAAAGAAAACAAAAAAAAGCGACCGAAAATCTTTTGCTAGTTAAATCAAGGCAACAGTATGATCGGGAGTATGGATATTTGGTATTTGGAAAGATGGAACGCAACTCCAAATAACCGAAAACGTTTTAATGGCATATGTCCAGGAACGGTAATTATTGATTTTATTTTAATACATATGTTTAACAAACTTTATTATTTTTAGTCGGAAAAATACGTCCGAACTCTCTCTGGACCAATTTCCACCCTAAGGTCTACGTTGATGGTCTATGTATAACATTTCCAATACCATCTCTCAATCTTTTTAAAAATTAAGTCGAAAGGATACGTCCCGAAGAAGTCTAAAGTTTTGGGGAGAAAAATATTAAAATTTATTAAGAAGCCCAACAAACATTTCTATCAAGTAAACCAGACTTGGAACATTTTTCTAATTTTGAAAAATGTACTTCTTTTTGCCCTAAAAAATGTCCTCAAATACATTAATTTAAAAGTTTTAAAAATTGGAAAAATGTGAACATTTAATTGAAAGTTTATGTCTATGAGGTAATATGACTTTACTGCCTATTTTCCTTGGTTCAAACTAGCACATAATTACTCCAAAAAATGTTCCCGGTAAAAGTCAAATTTTAGCAAAAAACAATACTAAATGTCTTCAATTTAACCAATAATTTTTCCCCTTAACATAGAAGGATTTTTAACAGGTCAAAACATGGAACTTTGAACCTAAAATTTGCCCCCCATGGTCTTGGGTTAAATTAGGGCGAAACCTTAAAAAGTTTTGCCTTTTAAATCCTTGTTCAACCTCTTTTTTTTCTTCAAGGTATTAAAATGATGACAAATAGCAGGAAAATAGACTTTGAATACTTTGATACAGATTGATAATAAAATCATCGGCAACGGCCATTTTTATTTACACTGAAACTGAAAGAAAATTTTATACCAAAAGTTTTTTCAATTATGGAGTTATTTATGTTAAAAAACATATTACAGGGGGAAATATATATATTTAAATAAGACGTACCGGCGATATTTGGTGATGGATTATTTAAAAAATTTGTAAAAATTTTTTTCCTAACCAAAATTTCCTACGAATTTCTAAAGTTTTTTTTTCCAAACATTAAATTTTAACGGCGCTCAAACAGAGGTATCTACCCCAGTTATCCGAAAAAATTTGCTCCGCAGGTAATTTTGACTCTCAAACTTCCAGAAAAGTGTGCTTTTGAGACAGGTAATATTTCTATAAGTCATAAGACAAGTACCTAGTTTGGCAATAGTTTTCTTAAAAATCAACTTCTCTGATGGATGCCGCCAACGGTAGCGTTAGCCGTGTATTTTTTAAAGGTTTTATTTAAAATATAAATTTCTGTGTGAGTAAAAGAGAAAGAATAATATAGGGGTTGGACAAAAAGTACATCTTGATGAATAAATGTGGAAAAATGTGGACAAGTTTTCCACAAGTATCCCACAAACCTTTAGATGTTCTTTTAACCTTTTGGGGAAAAAAAATAACCTTGGAACTTTTTACCTTCCAAATTACCTTCAGATTATTCTCCATTTTGGGAAAAACGGAGGAAATGTCGGAAATTTTGACCTGTAAAGGATTGGTCCTAGACAAGTTCAAAAGTAAAATTTTCCACATTTTGACTAAAAATGTTTGTTGGGAGGCTCCTGATGATATCTACTTGGTACACAAAGTCATATTGGTAATGGGTGTTTTTGGAGGTTTAAGACGAGATGAGTTGGCCAAAATGACCATTGATGACAATGAAGATAGAGGAACAGTCTTGGTTATAAAGGTACCAGAAACTAAAACTTCAACTTCAAAAAGTTTTGAGGCAGGTGCTTCGTTTGAAACGCTAAAACAACATGGGAAATGGAAAAGCTCTTCAGTAGCTGAAGGATATATAGAAGAAAGTATTTCATCCAAAAACAAAGTAGTCAAAAGATTGCCAATTCAGTTAATACCGAGGTTAATTCCGTATCGACTATTGAAAATTCTTTAATGGACTGTTCTTCTATACAAAATAGCGTTAGTGCTACCACCGCTGCTACCATCACAAAAAACACCGACCATTCTATAGTGAGATCAGCTACATTTTCCGGGACATTTCAAAAGTGTAATTTTTATTTTGGAAATAAAGTTTAATTTTTAGTATTGTTTAAAGAAAAAAAACAAAAATTTCAAAATGCAAAACAGTGTAATTAAAAGATTATTACTATTTAAAAATATAAATACCTTTAGTAAACCCTTGTATAAAACTGATGCAGTTTTTAAAGTCGATTAAAACTTAAGCCAAATTTGGTTAACAAGCTAAAATCACATTCGCCCGCCTAGAAACACACACACTACGGCCTGGTTAGCACTCTCGTCACATAACCGCAATCAGCAGGACCGAAACGGGGACAAAAGGCAATAATCCTGCATCAGGCTGCAGGTCGACGCCAATCGAAGCTGACTGCGTTGGGCGAGACGGAACGCAACGAACCATTCAACTGCAGCAGGAAAACTGCCGGCCGGCGCGGTACACAAATTAGGAGTTTGTAGTTTCATACATTTTTAAAACGTTAATTATTTTTATTTAATGATTAATTACATTGAGATCTATTAGTCTTTAGATAGTATAAAGGTTAATATTAGGGGTGTGCGAATAGCGTCGAATCGAATAATACTATTCAAAATTTTCGAATTATTCTAATAATTTGAAAATTTTTGAATAATTCTAAAACTGTGACTTTACAAATCCTTAAGCGGGTATTACACCAACACATTCTTCGAGAATTTATTCATCAATTAATTTGTGAATTTATTCAAGGCCCCATTTTAATTATACACTTGTTCAGAACTTTGCGAAGTTTTTTAACCATTTTACTTTCAGAGTTCACCCTTGCCAACCTAGAAATAATTTTAACATTTTGAAACAAATTATTAATACCAATTTTCAGAGTTCGGATATTTATGATATATATCCGATATATATATATATATATATATATATATATATATATATATATATATATATATATATATATATATATATATATATATATATATATATATATATGCATTTTATTGATAAACAGTTGAATTCCATAAATACAAACATTAATAATGAAGTAACATCATTTTTGCACTTTGTCAATTACTTTCTTTGTAAAAAATAATGGAATAAACACAAAAAAACTTACTATTTCGTAACGAATTTTTTCTGACCCGACTGACGCCATTAATGCCGGCAAAAGTGTTGTCATTTATGGATTAGAACTTACTATTAGGGAGTATGTTCTAACTCTACTCCAACGCTTTTTTAGCAGAACACATTTTTCATGAAGTTGCAATTTAAAATCAAATAAAATAATTATCGAACAATAATCATAAATTAAAACAAACCAAATATCATAGCCTCACACATGAAGTTCACAAAGTTCTTCATGAAATAATTTAACATCAAAGTTTTTTGATGGATATTTAGCAATACCCTGTACTTCTGCCGAGAGTTGGAGACTATTTTCACCTGATGAAGATATGGTTACTGATAAACGAACATGATTATCACCTGATTTAGTCTCTTATCTATTATTTTTCAACAAAAACTTGTAGTAAAATTTATGTTTATTAAAGATGTATCTTAAATACCTATTTTGTTTTCTTCATGTGGTTTATACTACATGTTTCTAATAAAAAGGTATATTAATCTTAAACGTTATAGTTTGAATATCTAACGTGACAAACCCTGAATTCAAAACATTTAATATTTTGCAAATTATTAGAAAGTTACCAAATAATTGGAAAATTTTCGATTAATTCGAAAATTTGTGGTTGCAAAAAAGTTGGACTGTTTTGTTCTCTGGCATGCATGAATTGTCAAGACCGGTCGTGTTCTAATGTTGAGTCACCAACAGCAGAGGATTCGTTTGATACTGACGAACAGACATGCGATACATCGCTATTGATGCAATTCACTTACACCCAGGATAAGGAAGAAGAAGGAGATCAAAAAGAAAAAGAAGAAGAAGTGATTAAAGATAAATAATTGAAAAACTTTCGAATAATTCGATAATTTTCAAATTATTTGAAAATTTTCGAATTATTCAAAAATAAAAATTATTCGATTCGGTACGAATAATTCGTAAGTTCGAATTATTTTTGCCAAAAATAAAATTAAACAAAACTATTAAACTATGCCAAACATTTAAATATGAATTTAAGAAAACAGATTACTAATTACTTATACTTAATTAATAAAAAAGAAATAATTTATGTTGCTTAATGTAAGAAATGTCTAATAAAAGTTGATTTTTACACAAAAATCTGTAGTTTTAATTTGATTTTATAACATAATTATAAAGATGCGGGATCCTGCGCGGGTCTGAATGAGCTGCGGAATTGCAATCCCTGCTTGAATCTAAAAAATGTTTCCGTTAATTCGGCTATATTAACCTACCAAAAAAAACCTGATCTTTAAAGTTGAGAACAATCTAAACCTTTTTTGTTGAAAAATTTATGCTGTACCTCTAAAAATAAAGTAGGGGGGGGGGGGGTATCTAAAGGTTTCCGTAACAAATACCCTGTATCTTCGAAACGGCTAAGCCAATTTTAACAAACTTGGGCTAAAAATGTTATATTATTTGAAGTTTTGTTAGAGCACATATCGCCGCTAGGGGCCTTTTTTTCGAAATTCCGACAGAAATGGTTAATTCTCTCAAAAAAATTAAATGCACTGGTATAATTTTGTCTTTAGGAAAAAGTAGCTAAATAGTGCATAAACAAGCTCGCGAAAACCGCATCTCGATATCTTGTTTCTAACCTAAAGATTAGGCTAAAGAGAATTTTACGTGAGGCATTTTTAAGGATTTTTTGACCCCCCGCCACCCCTGGTAAGATTTCGTAAGATTTTTCTCAACTCCCTTCCCCCTCCCTAAATCTCACGTGAGATTCTTTTTTTATATTTGTGTTTTGGCTGTAATCGCGTTGGATTATAACTGTGCTGCTCTGCGAGGTTCGGACAAATATGACAAACACTATTGTGTGAAATTTCGCCATATTTTCATTCTAGAAACATTTTTAACTTTAACTTTACTTTTAGGTAATTTTATACCGTTTTCTACAGAAAAAAACGTGTGTTAAAACCCCACCTTCCCCAAATGAGATTTAAAAAGATTTACCTTTACCCCCTCCCCCCTTGAACACCTCAGGTAATTTATGGATGCCCCCTTATCACTAATTTTCTTTTTTACACAACTCATGGGGTCTGGATATTTAGTTGTTGGACCATATTCTTGTTCAAAAGAAAGTAAACAATAGTTATTTTCCTAATAAGTGCGCAAAGTGATACTTTTCCGCACGCCAAAGCAGTTAGACGAACGACGCGAAGCGGAGTTCGGATAAGCTTTAAGTGCGCAAAAGTCACTTTGCGCAAGTATTAGGAACAATACTTTTCTACTTGCGAATATTTTTCTACAAGAGTTTTATTAAAGAATATGATTAGTAGAAATATACAAATATTTCAGTAAATAATTAAATTTTTATTTTAACTGATTATACAAAAAAAAACTATTATTAATTATTATTAAAAATATTAATGTTAAAAGTACAATTAGTTGCATTTTGAAGGTTTATGGCCGATTTCAAATGATTTCTTAAGAACGTCGATGATGGTTCGCTGCTCGATGTTAAGATGAAATCTTGTGTTTTAGCTGATTGAACAGCGTCTGTGGAACAGGACATTTCATCTGGCTTCTTGAGAGTTTTTGGCTTGTTGCAGTTTAAATTTTTTTACTTAACCCCTTTTTATAGCCTGTTGATTCTTCAATGTATCCCTTGGCTACCGTTGTCAATTTCCAACCGCCTAACCGCTTTATATCTATGAGTCCTTTTCAGGAATTTGCAAGTAACGTTGCAGAAGATCGCCGGAAGCTGTGGCCGGTATATAGCTCTAGATTCGGCAACTTTAAAAATGCGGCTCAGAAGGCATCTTCCCAAATGTATTGATCCCAACGCATTGTTGTGTGCAAATTAATTCCCCTTTTGAAATTTACGAAAAACCGTTGATGTGTTGTCGGTGGCCGTAATGCTGCATACTTCCGATATAAGAACAAATACTTTCCGTAGTTGATCTCTTCAGACAGGAAAAAAGTACGTGAGGTATAGTTTTTTGCGTCTGGAATCTTCACAACAATTAGGTTGCCTTTGTCCTCGATGTCAGATGTTTTCATTTTTGCGAGTTCTTCTTGTCTGCAGGCGCCAGCAAGTCCGAAAATGGTCGCAATTTTTATCAAAAGATATATTTCATCAGGTGCTTCATTAATAAATGTAGATATTTCTTCTTTTGAAAAATCCTTGACTTTTTTGGCCGAAAGCTACATTTTGTTTCTTAATAAATGCTGCTAACTTATAAAACTTGCCGATATCTACATTTTTTTTGATCTTTAAACACTTTTCAGCATGGAGTATTTCGACCATAAAGTATTTGGATTAAATTCTTGCTTAATTTGAGAAAATAGGCTAAAAGAACCTCTCTTTAAAGTTCTAACGCCTTTTTCTTCACACCATGTTTAAAATGAATTATACTGTTTCTTGTACTTTTCTTCTGATTTTCCCGGCAGGAGCTCTAAGTTGGCCAAACTTGCGGTTTTTAAAACATCGTCTGGCAATTCTTCCTCCATTTTTAGAAATTTATTTTAAACTTTTTACGAATTTTCTGATGCTTCCGTGACGTTAAAAAATGTTTGTACTTGGTTGCTGCAGCAACAAGAGAAATTTTTGATTTTTTATTGTTTAGCTGGTGTCTATGAAATACATGGTGCATGAAAAATATTAAAATGATAATAAAGAAAATTGATATGGATATTTACTAAGCGCCAAATGTATCTAAAATTCAATAAAGCCCAATAAAAGAATATGTAGAACCCTTTTTTTTAAATATTTCATCCAGAAGTTATTAATACATTAAAAAATCGACCATAAATACGGCAACAGAACAAAAATGCGTGCGCAAAGTTAAAAAGTAAGTACTTTGCGCACGCAAGTAAAAAAATATTTTTTTTTATTTACATTATTAATTCCTTGAAATCGACCATCACCTCGTCCACACTGCTTCATCCACAAATCGCATTTAGCACATTTAGGACAAATTTTTACGTGCTTTTGCTTACTTATTTTAATGAGTTTTCGGCGATATTCAAAACAAGGCTTTGGAAAACTAATAAAATGATATAAATTCTCCTGAAAGGATTTACTACGCGTATCACTGCGGCATAGTTCATAACAACAACGTTTTTTGACCCATTTCCTTATAGATAACATTATATATTTTAATTAAAATATTTGTATTATTATTTTATTATGTATGCACAATAATTTAAATTGAACTATTTATAAAAAATAATTATTATTACTTGTTTTATTGCTAATTTTTTTTTAGAAACATATGTACTGCTTAATCATTACGAAACCAATCATGCTACTTAATTTTATTAAATTTAAAGCACTTCCCTTTCCACTTATTTCCATAAAACCCTTTTTCTTTGTGCAGACTCTTTAAAAATAAACGACGATTTTTCCAAGTCAGCTTTTATAATAGTTATGAGAACGAACATCGTACATAAACTTTCATAATTTTGCCCCATTTAATGCAGAATCCAATTTATTTCTCGCGAGTTAAATTAAAGTCGGGACAAAAATTCAAATAAAGGAGAAATAAGGAAACTCGATTGTTATTCCCTAAGTGCGAAAGGGAATAACACGAAAAGCTTGTACCGTTTTTGTTTTCGATATCAAATTTTGATTAAATTGCGAAAGTTGAAAGGAAAACTATGGAAACCTACTTATTTTCGTTTATATTTAAAATAAATTGCAAAGGTACATAAATTTACATCAAGCTGAAAGTAGAATTGTTCAAAACATAATTAAAAATAACATTTCAAAATTCCCCATCGTTAAGGTACGTGAAAAAAAATTGACTCGAGGTCAAAGGTAAAAAAATGGGTTTTTCGCGATTTTCTTCAAAACGGTAAGTTTTATAGTAAAATTACCTTTTACAAAAAATGTAGAATATAAAATTATTTATAAAAAAGGTGTCAATTATTTTTTTCTTAAAAGTTACCGTTAATGAGATATAACGATTCAAAAAGTTGTAAGCGTCATTGTATGCATAACTACGACACGTATAGTTCAGTAAATGAAGTCCGAAGAAACCTCACACCTGAAGATCAGGTTGGGCCATTTTTTTAATTTGCAGGTATTTGTGTATACAAAAAATTCTAAAAATACATATACAAAAATGTCCGAAAGGGGCCCTGAAAAGGGCCCTAAAGCCCGGAAACGTTTTTCAACAAATTTTGGGTCGATATTCTGGAAATTAAATTTTCCAATTCGCTTTAAAAAAAAACAAATTTTGCAAAAATATATTTCAAAATTTTTTTTTTTAATTTTTTGAAAGGCCCTTTAAAGCCAGTTTTTTTAAATGCCCCACCCCAGGGAAAATATTTTTATAATTAGAAAAAATTTCAATTTTTTCATAAAAAAAAAAAAAAAAAAAAAAATTTTTTTTTTTTTTTTTAAAATTTGGGGCCCCCCCCAAAAAAAGGAAAAGAAAAAAAAGGAAACCTGTTTTTTTTTTGGGAGAAAATTTTAAAAATCTTTTGTTTTTTTAAACCTTTTGGGGTTTTTTCCCCTTTTTTTTTTGTTCCTTTTTTTTTGGGCCCCCCTTTTTAAATTTTTTTGGGGAAAAAAACCCTTCCTATTTAAAAATCTTCAAAATTTTTTTTTTTTTTTTTTTTTTTTTGAATTTTTTTAAAAAGTAAAAATTTCACCGAATCCTTTTTGTAATGGGTCTTTTGGGAAAGGGGAAATACTTCCGAAAAACCAAAAATTATTTTTTTTTTTATTTTTTTAAACAACGTGTTTTTCTTGGGCGGTTCTTTTAGATTTAGTTTTTAAAAATGCTCGGGGGTTTTCGTAATAAATATATATTTTAAAGGGCCATAGGTAACAATGCACATCATTCAAAATTAGATTGTCCCCTTCTCGAAAGCCTCTTTTTTTTTTTAAAATTATAGTTTTTTTCCGGGGAAAACGAGAAAATTCCCCAATAAAAACTCGAATTTTTTTTTATGAATTTTTTTTGTGCTCAAATTTTTTAGCTTTTCTTTTGTTTTAAGATCACATTTCCTTTTTTTTCAATATATATTTTCATAAATACTGTAATTTTTACGACAAAAAAATTTCCTTTTTAAAATTTTCTTTAAATAATTGGGTTTTTATTATTTATTCCTGGCACCGTTTTTTAAAAAGTACGAAAGCCGCGCAACGCGTGCACCCCCCCTTGGCTTCTATTTTGCTCTTTTTTTTACAAACAATTGGTAAATAGGATTAAATTTTAATCATCTTTTTTTAATCAAGAAGAAATGTAAAAAGTAAAAAAATTGGCTTACCTTTTATTTTTGTTTTGAGCAAACGTTTTAGAAAAAAAAGGACAATATTTAAATTTTTTCCGTTTTCTTTTGGAACCCAAAGGGAAGGGTTTTTTTTGTTATCCAAAGTTAAAAAAGATCATTTATCTATCATTTTATAAAGATTGTTTATGGTCCTTAAATATTTTTTAATTCCCCCTAACCCCGAGCATTTTCAAAAACCCCGGAAATTAAAAAAAAAAACCCCCCAAAAAAAAACAGTTGTTTATAAAAAAAAACCCAAAAATTTTTTATTGAATTTTGCGAAATTTATTTAACACCCCCCAAAGTTCCATAATCCCAAAAAAATTGGTAAAATTACTTTTTAAAAAAAAAAAATAAAAAGATT
>JAHBCN010024401.1:0-11877 GCA_019359885.1 Listronotus oregonensis | reverse complement strand
CGACTGATATTACGTTACCTAATGTTCCTTGTTTAATTCTATTAATCGAGCATTTTTTTATTTTTATTCATTTTTAAATTCAATGGTGAAACAGTTTTTTTTATTTTTTTTTTTTTTCTCTGAAATTACTAAACCAAACGAAATTTAAGAGGAATATAAAACCACAAGAGGTACCTAAATATAAAAAAAATACATAGCATTCCTTTTTAAAAAAAATGCACCATAGTGACACACACTTTTTGTGACACCCTGTATAACCGAAAATTTTTTTCCCTAAAATGCACCTTTGGGTAACGTCTCAAAAATGAAAATTTTACAGTGAATAATAATGAGCTAATAAGACGGGAGGTGAGCTGCAGGACCCTGTATATATATATATATATATATATATATATATATATATATATATATATATATATATATATATATATATATATATATATATATATATATATATATATATATATATATATATATATATATATATATATATATATATATATAAAATACGTTTTGCCCCTTTTTTGACCTGTCTATTGCTTTCGACACAGTTAATAAATCATTTCTCGACAAAACTATATAACAGGGGCATACATCTTATTTAACTGAATCGACTCTTATATGACCGACAGGAAAATAATTGTTAAATATGAGGATATCTTTTCCGATACAAATCGATAAGCGGGGGTTCCACAAGGGTCAGCCCTTTGGGACCCTTATTTTTTATTTTATATGTAAATGATGCTTTAACTCATCTTAAAAACCAATCATTTAACAATATGCCAGATGGTTCAACGGTTGTTGTCGTATCTGATGACATAATAGAGCTTAGCACTAACTTTAAAAAAGGTACAACACGATTTTGAGGTATGGTGTAGGAAAAATAACTTTAAACCTAATACTAATAAGACTGTAATTGTTTAAAAGCATATTCGCGCCCGTGCCAGACCAAATTTTTTGTTGCGAAAAACATAGAGGCTTCAAGACGTCAAATTTTTGGGCATTTACCTAGATTCAACCTGTTCTTTTGATGCACATATTGAACATGTTTGTGCAAAATTTAAAATCTGCTTATTTTCTTTTTTTAAATTAAAAAATACTTTGATGAATGAGTTTAATGACCGTATATTATTTTTTTGCTTACAGTTTTCTTACATACAACGTGATCGTTTGGGGTTGCAGTAGTCAATGTGAAAGGGTATTAATAGCCCAGAAAGAGAATATTAAGATAATTTTTAATATGGGATATGGGGGCTCGTGTAGAACGACTTTTGTTAATAATCAAATTTTGACATTCCCTTGTATCTATATATATAAATGCATTGGGTTTTTTGTTAACAAAAAAACATTTATTTAAAATTTTTAAAATTTTAAAAAATGGTCCAGAATAAAAGATTTGCTTCTTATCCCCAAACATAAGACTTCTTTCTATGAGCGGTCTCCCATTTTAAAATTGCACAAAGTGTACAACAGTCTACCTTCATTTTTTCCCCCCCGGGGGGGTTATATTTAATAAAGGAGTAAAGAGGTTTCTCATTGAGGGTGCTTTTTTTCCGTAGAGGAGTTTTTTAAACCGAAAAAACCTTTGGGGGTAATGCTTACTATAAAATGTTCTATAGTTTTTTTTTTCTTTTTTTTGCTTACTACTGTCGTGGATTTTGTGTAAGAGACTAATATATTTTGGTTTTTTTTTGGGTATATTATGTCATTTTATTATTTATTAAGTTTTTTTGTATGTTTTATGTTATATGTATATGTTCTTTATTGTTTGTAAGTTTTACTTAGTATTTTTTTTTTATATACTATACAGCAATCGTTAACATTTTTATATTTGTTTTATTTAGTGTTTATTCTTTTTTATTTTTTATTGCTTTTTTTTGTTTTTTATGTTATATGTATATTAAGGGAATTTATTGTTTTAATTTATTATTTTTTTTTTTCATATAAATTTTAAACATTTAATTAAAAAAATTTTTAAATATTTTTGAAATATTAAAATTATATAATAAATAAAAATTTATTTTATATATATATATATATATATATATATATATATATATATATATATATATATATATATATATAAAAAATATATATATATATATATATATATATATAAAAATATTTTTCCTATATTTTTTTTATTTTTGTTTTTTAATTAAAAAAAATTTTATTTTTTTTTAATTTATTAAAATTTTTTTTTTTAATTTTAAAAAATTTTTTTTTATTTTAAAATTAATTTTAAAAAATTTTAAAATTTTTTTTTGGAAAAATTTAAAATTTTTAAAATTTTTTTTCATCATTATATGCTATCTAAACAACCCAGATTTCCTTTTTTAAAAAGGGGGGTAATCCATTTTAAAAAAAAAAAAAATAAAAATTTTAAAAAAATGTCAACACAAAAAAATATTCAGAAAAAAAAAAAACCCAAAACCAATTTTCAAAATTTTATAAAAAATTTAAAAAATGCGGTATGTTTTTTCCCCGGTGTTTTTTGGTTTTTTTTTATGTTGATTATAAAAAAAAGATTATATTTTTAAAAACCGTTTTTTTTTTTCCCCTTTTAAAAATTTTCAACAATTCTCGTTATTTAATTTATTACGTTATTTTTTACTTTTTTATGCCCCGGGCCTGTCATTTTTTTGCATTTGTTTTTTTTTTAAAGTAAAGATTTCCAAAACCTTTTTTGATTTTAAATTCAGTTTTTTTTAAAATTTTTTGGGGGCTTGAAAATTAAACTTATGTAATGTTTGGCTTTCGTGTTTTGTTTGCCGTTTTATTTTTTTTTTTATATTTTCCCTTTAATCGGTTTTGGGGGTATTGAGTTGTTTGGGGCCCCCGTATACGCTTGGACAGGGTTTCAAGGTATTTGATAAATTGTATGGGTCTTTTTATTTTTTTTGGGGGTTTTTCTTTTAGAGAACTAAAAAGCCCCCTTTAAAAAAGGGTTTTTACCTTTATGACATACGAAATATTTTGCTGTTTAAAAAAGTTTGTAGATTTTCCGATAACCCTTTTTTTATATGGTATAGTAAAAAGTTGGTTTTTCTTTATTTGGTTGGTTTTGAGTATTATTATTTAGTTTTTGTATTCGAGAATTGAAGAAACTTAGCGTCCCCATACAGAAGTACAGCTGTTAAAAAAACAAAGGATATACTCATTAAAAAAATTATCCAAAAGTTAATTAATTCATTATTCAATTCTCGAATACAAAAACTAAAAAAAAACTCAAAACCAACCAAATAAAGATACAACCAACTTTTTATCTATACCATATATACAAGGGTTATCAAAAATCTAAAACATATTTTAAACAGCAAAAAAATTTCTGTATGTCATAAAGGTCATAACCTTTTGCAAAGGCATTTTAGTTCTCTAAAAAATAAAACACCAAAAAAAAAACCCATACAATTTATCAAATACCTTGTAACGACTGTCCAAGCGTATACATAGGCCAAACAACTCAATACCTCCAAAACCGATTAAATGGCCACAAATATGACAAAAAAAAAAAACGGCATTAACAAAACACGAAAGCCAAACATTACATAAGTTTAACTTTCAAGACACCAAAATTTTAAAAACTGAATTTAATAATCAAAAAAAGGGAAATTTTTGGAAATGCTTTACATTAAAAAAAAACAAATGCAATAAATGACAGGACCGACATAAAAAAAATTTTAAATAAAATTTATTATAACGTAATAAATTAAATCGAAAATTTTGACAATTATACTGAAAAAAAATCAGGTTTGGGGAAAAAAAATAATCATATTTTTTTTAATCAACATAAATAAAAAACCCCAAACACCGGGGAAAAAAAAAAACATCTCAATTCCTGAGCCAATTCTTAATAGTAATATTTTAACCGTATAACTATGTACATATTGTGTGTTGTTGTCTTTCTGAATAGTTTTTTGTGTTGACATGTAAATTTTAATTTTTTGTGTACACATATATGTTTTTATTTTAAATGGATTATCCTCCCATGGGTAAGTCAGAAGAAATCTGGGTTGTTTAGATAGCATATAATGATGATTTAAAAATTTTAAAATTTTTAAAAAAACCTCCACATCATATTTTAAAAAAATTTTGTTTAAAATTTAACTTGTTAAGAATAAAATATATTTGTTGTAGACATTGAGAAAGGCCAGACAAGCCGAATATTGGGTATTCCAGATGATGAATCAAGTGCAAAGTTTTTAGCACAGAGTCCGACCCGTAAAATATAATTTAAGCTTCATTTTCAAGTGTTTAAGCAGAAATTAGTTTTTGGTAAATATGTTTTAATTTTAAATACGTTATTTCTGCGATCAACATAAACCACCCAAATGGAACAAGTTTTCGAACTGATTTCAAAACTTGCGAAGCTAGATTTCAAAAGGGTTTTTTAAATAATGACGATCAAACAATCACAATCTTTAAGGTTACCTCCCCACTCCTGCATGGTCCTGCGTATCCGACACACAATTACAAATACTAAAAAGGTTCCAATATAAATTTTTTGTTTTCACCGGTTTGGCAGATATGCCAGAATCAATGACATGCAGGAGGCAAAAAATACACCCACAATCTTACAATATTAACTCACAATGATCAACAATTTTTTTACTTTCAAACCAAAGCAATCAGAATAACTAGAGACTTAACAAAGACCAGACAAGATAACAACTCCACCCAAAAACCCAAATTTAGCGCCGACTTCCCATCCACCAAACCACCTATCATCAATAATTTCAAATTAAACAAGCCAGTGAAGTGAGTGAGAAAAAGAATGTATGTAGAATAAATTAAGAAAAAAATACATAAACTGCAGTTATGTCTACTCAGGATCTGTCATATCAAGTAGGTTGTTTGCCTAAATTTTTCCTACAGAAACATGAAGCAATTCTAAATACTATAACATATATGCAACACACTATTTTAGAACAAAAAAAAACGCTCAATGCATTATAAAGTCTCACGGAAAAATGCTAAAAGATTCAAATAGCAATTATCCCTGCTCTGGCACCTCCAATTGCCCCCTGTGCCTTGGCCGGGTTATCGCGGCGGGAAGTCCTACCCGTGACAAAAAAAACGAACATACTACCTGTAGATTAGGTGGAGGAAAAAAGAAAAAAAATTTTTTGGAAATTTAAAATGGGCTAGTATTAAAAAGTGCACAATGTATGTTGTGTAACGTTTAAAATTTCATTGTTTTTGGGACTTTATCTTCGGGTGCCACAACGCTTTAAATATTGAGATATTTAAAAAACGAGTATTTTTTTGGTATTTTTAGGATTTCGCTAATTTATTATACAACTTAAGAAAGTTTTATAATAAACCACCCAGAACTGACCACGAGAGGTAACCGTACCTGGGGCTCCACTTACGGGAGAGTAAAACACAAAACTAAATGTTTTAAATGAAATTCAATTAAAAAAAATTTTAATTAAATATTTTGTCCCACATCCAATGATATTTAATTAAAATCTTTTTTTTTTTTGAATTTCAATTTCAGACCTTGATTTCAGTTTTGTCAAAAAGCCATTCCTAGCTTCTGTTCCTGCAACTGCTAATGATGTTTTTGTGACTAGTTTAAACCTTTCTCTTCAAAGTTTGTGTGTGGCATGAAAATTTTACTAGATCCATTTTGGGAACTGATTTTATAAGCTCGAGTAGTTCTAACTTTGAAATTGACTCGAAAATTTGGGAGGTTCAGTAATGTTGATGTTTCCCAGTTAATTTTCCTCGTAATGTTTGACCAAAGTTTAGTTTTGGTACCGTCCGTAAATTATCTTATAGTAGCACTGGTAGCAGGTCGGGGTTTTTTTGCATTCTTATAGGCTTAGTTCTCTAGGTCCTTTCGTCTTTAACATGCTAGAACATGTTCTGTGGATGAGCAAAAAACCAGTTTCTTTCTAGAATTTCCAATATTTTTAAAATATTTTGAGACAGATATTTATTTTGATCGTTTTATCATTTCTAACAAATGCTTCGGTCCATCTAAGCAAGAAGATTTTACCTTTATATTGAACCAGGTAGGTGCATATAATTTCAAAACCAAAGTCGCCAAAATGGTTAGATTTCTGGAAGGCATTACCATAGCCACATATAACTTAGTATTCTATTAGAACATCTGAGCTATTACGCCATTTTTAGGTCCAGTAATTACCACAGTACCGTCACAGCCTATAGCAACTAAACCACACGTATTGATTCTTCCATCAACAAACTTTAATAAACATTCTTTTGTATCTTTTGCAGATCCAGTAGCAGAAATAACATGACCTAAATATTCGGATCAATATTCTTTCACTACAGCAATACGTTCTTCTACAGCTACTTTTCTATGCAGTTTTGAACCCAAGGAAATGTATTGAACGGTTTTATCTTTTTGTTCATCGAAGTAAATACCTTGCACGTTAAGTTTTTCTCGTCTAAAGTTTTTCACTAATAACAAATTTTTTCTTCTGTTCTCTTCTAATTTTGCTGCGATCAATTTCTTTGGATCTGTCATTTTAAGTTACTATCCCCAAGTCATGAAAGATTGCACTAGCTATCATTGCTGCCGATCGATCTGAGACGCCAGTTTGATCAAACACTGCAGACAATTTATCCAAATTGATTCTCATATGAGATGTGCTAGGTTGATCTAGATCTAACTGAGCTGAGGAATAATTTGATTTTAATACAAACTCTGGATCGCCGTTATCAGAATCACCGCTTCCACTTTCACTTGAATTTAGACTTTGAAGCTTAGTTTGCACCATCTTGGTGGGGAGCTGTGGTTGACCACTTGAAGAACTACTTCCAACTCCGCGTTTTTCGCTTTTTAATTTTCTTTCCATTTTTGTCTTTATTAATTTTGTTGCTACTTAGTCCAGTCCTCCAATTACCTTTTGTCGCAAATGTCTTTGGTCGTTTCGGAGCTCTCGTTCATTTACAGGGACCTTTGCAGGTACAAGAACCCAAACCGTTACACTTACAGTAACAGAGATCAAAAAGTTTCTTCTTAGCCTCCTTTAATTTAAATTATTTGATTTTGAATTTTTTCGAGATAGGATACTTTTAATATATGCGAATATAAATAACAAAAAGTGTGCGTAGAGAAGCGGCCATGCCAAATGTGGTTGTTACTAAATAGTATTCATATTTAGGAGAAGGTTTTTGAAGAAGTATATTTAATTATTATTTTAAGAAAAATATTTTGTTTAATTTACATTTTTTCTAAATACTCGCATTTTTCTTAAATTTTAAGTTTAATGTGGCACCTGAAGCTACTTTTGAAAAGAATTAAAATTTTGGGAAATAAACCTTCTTATTAATACGCAACTTTTGGAAACTAGCCGCAAGTAAAAATCAAAAAAATTTTTTTTTTTCGCTCCAGCCTACTGTAGATGTATAATGTATATACTATAGAAAATAATAAAGTTTTTTTTAAATTAAAATTAAATTTTTATTTTTAAGGAAAAAAGCAAGTAAAATTTATGCCCGCTTTTGAATACCACACTCTATGGTCACGAAAAAAAGTTTCATTTAAATGTTGGATTTGGACCCACACCTATTTGCGTTAGATTCAGGATATAAGGATTTCTGAGAATGCCGGGGTTTAAAAATTTAAAAAAATTTTTAATTTTGAATTAAAAATTTTGGGCATTTGAAATAGGGATAACTTTGGTTTTTTTTGGGATGTATAAACCGATTTGTTTCAAATTAGAAATATATTAAATCGAATTATTTTGAAATCGGATCCTTTAAAAAAGGGTGGATTCCGGATCATTTTAAAATTATATAATGAATCCGGATCACGGAACCTTTTTTTTAAAAAATACTGATTCCAGCCTTCGAACCTTAAAAAAAATTTATTCCGGGGTTGATTCCAAAAGAATTCGAATCCTTCCCAGCCTTTAGATACAAAAAAAATTTAAGAAATCATCATAAATAAATGGAAAACAAGGGGCCCTCTGGTAGCTTATTGATTTTCTTGTTAATGAAAGGAGAGAATTTTGGTCTTAATTTTCTTTGTTTTTTTGCTTCTTTTTTTTCCTTTTTTTAAAAACTCTTTATCTTCATCTACAAAAAATTAAACTGCACACGTTTTTACTGTTATTTATTGTTATGTATATAAATAAAAGCTCATATTTCACCCCGATTTTAAAAATTTCAATTGACAAGGTGTAAAAACACTCAATCGCCCCAACCCAAATTTCCCTATTATTTATCAATAAACAAAATGGATCAATTTATCTTTGAAACAAAGCGGATGAAAAAAGTATTGTTTTCCATTGAATAAAATGCATATCATTGAATATTATTGCTATTATGTAAAGTTTGTAAGAGTTAAAAAGGAATAAAAAAGGGCTTTATTGAAATGGTCTATTTAAATCACTCAAAAAATTACATTTAATCTTACTTATAGGGGCCCGTAACGAGGACCTGAAAGTACCCAAAGCTGTAAATAAAAATGACAGTTTTCATTTGTGGCGCAATTCTTAGGTCTTTTGGGGGTTAGGAAAACCCCCGAAAATGGCCCCCCAAAGTCCCAAAAAAAAAGTTTCCCGGGGAAATCTGTAAAATATTCCAAAAAAAGGGGCACCTTTTAAAACTACAAAAAAAGGGCCCCCACCATTTTTTTTTCAACACCAATATTTTTCGCAAAAAAAAGGGTTTAAAAATCCATAAAAAATTTACACTGGGGAGATAAAAAAAAAAGCAGATGGGCAAAACAATTTTTCATCAAAAATCAAGAAAGATGGTGAAGGAAATTTTGTGGAATCATTGGGGAAACTTTGGGGTTTAAAGACCATTGGGCCCATAATTGGGGCCAATTTGAGGTTCGGGGGTAATGTTTTTCTTTTAAAAAGGTATAAGTTATCGAAGATTTTAAAAACTGTAAGGGGAAACCAACCCCTTTTAAAAAGGCTTCTGCTGTAATAGTTTTTTAAATTTGGGGTTTTGTTTTTTTAAATTTCCTTGAGGGGGAAAATCACCCCAATGTTTGGGGTTTGTTTAAAATATTTTTTTTAACTGACTCATATTTTAAAAAAACCCTTTTCAGCAGAGGTATAAAAAATTTTTCCTTCCCTTTTTTAAAAGGGGGTATAATTTATGTCATTTAAGTGAAAAATAGTTACCGAAAAACGTTATCTCTTGTAGGCTTGCAATCGGAAACAAAAATGGCATCGATAAAACCCAATTTGAAAGAACCCAAATAATATGAATATTTTTAATGCGACTATACGAAAATTGTGGTGGGGAAAATTTGTTGGCCCCACACCGTCTCCAGTCCTTTCCCCCGGGGCCCCTTTTAAGGGTGGGGGAAAAAGCACTTTTTAAGGCTCATTGTAAAAAAAAAAATTGTTAATAATAAACTATTTTTTCAAAAAAAAATCAAAAACTTAATGGGATACTGTAAAACCGCCAAAACCCCCAGATAAAAAAGATTTTGGGTACGAAACATGGGTGGCGGCACGGTCAGCGCCCCCAAATTTTAAGGGGCCCCGGCGGATCATTTGGGGAACGGGGGCCGTTTCTCGCTTTGGGTTAACTGTTTAGTTTACTAGTTAGTGTGAAACGAGGCTAGTGCGGGCTTTGGGCTTTTTTAAATATTTATTTTTTTTTTGACTTTCATAACATGAAAAAGGTTTAAGTGCATATGTAGATGCTGTACATTTTTAAAAAAAGAAATAATTTTTTTTTTGCTTCCAAGTGACTCTTTTAAGTTAAGTTCGAATTTATTCAGATTCAAAAATCACAATAGACATTTTTAGAGGGAAGCTTGGCTTCGTGTGCTATAATAATCACACTTTCAAATTATAATGCGCTTAAAATTGCGAATTTTAAAAAAAAATTAAATTTTGAATATTGTAAGGGTGATTAATTGAGAATTTGAATATTTCAACATTGGTATTTCTACATAATAGCGTTGTAAGTTTTTGAATATAACAATATTGGTTTTCTACTATTATATGATTTATTGAATATTCTATGAAAAAAAAAAATTCCTGCTGTGCCTAAGTTATTATTTGAACGCTTGAAAAAAAATATAAGGGCCCGGCTGGATTTCAATATTCGAGAAGAAAGGTTGGATTTTAAATTTTAACTAAACTTTGTTTTTTTAAAAAATTTTCTATCTAATTTTATGCAAAAAACCCCCCCGCCCCCCTTTAAGGGGGGAACGAAGGGGGGTTTTTTAATTTTAAATAGAACCCCTATTTTCTTTTTTTCGGGTTTTAAAAAATTCTGTTCGGCCCCAAATTTTTAACCCCCCCCCCCCTTTCACAGGGGGTGAAAAAACGAAAAAAAAATTAAAAAATAAAACTAAAACTGAACAGTTTTTTTAATTAAATCCGCAAGAAAAAAAGACATGTAACCCCACCTTTTTCCCCCCCCTCCCCCCCCCCTAGGGGATGAAACAAATTAATAAAACAAAATTGAAACTGAACCTTCTAAATTTTTAAATTTAAAAAAGTAATAAAAATAATTTTTTTATTGCAATATTATTTTTTAATTTTTGTCATCCCCCATGAAAGGGGGGAATTTTAAGGGTAAAATTTTTGATCGGGTCACATATTTTTCTGACATGTTTATTTTAATTATGGATTTAATTAAGAATTTAGAATGTTCAGTTTCATTTTTGTTTAAATAATTTTTGTTATCCCCCGTGGAGGGGTGGCGAGGGTTGGGGTGAAATTTTAGATTGGGTAAATTTTTTGTACATGTTTATTTTTATTGCGGATTTAATTAAATATTTAAACTGTTCAGTTTAAAAATTTTTTTTTTTTAACTTTTTTTTCGTTTTTTTCATCCCCTGTGAAGGGGTGGCGGGGGTTGGGGGGGAAAATTAAACACAGAATTTTTGAGGAATCCGCAAAAAAAAAAGGGGTTTTTTATTTAAAATTGTAAAACCACCCCACGTTCACCCCTTGGGGTGGGGGGGGTTTTTTACATCAGAATTAGATAGACGATTTGTCAAAAAAAAGTTCAGTTGCAATCGGAAATCCAACCTTTTGTTCTCGAGATATTTGACCCAGTCCAGATTTTCGACACCCTGTATTTTTAAAATTAAACCCAAGTACATATTCCAATACTGAAGCAAAAAAAGTCATTATTAATTTGCATACCTTTTAATTTTGAAAATTCGTGCAACGTTCCCCTCCTTAAAAATAAAAAGTCTGATTTTCAGTAGTGCAGGTAGCCGCTGCCCGTTAAAAGAATCCCCTTGGCTAAGCGATGATGCCTTTGTGTGTTGCTCGAGTCAAAACTTATTCGAGCCGACCCGGCTTTCACATCTGGTTTTAGTTAAAACTGTGACAAAACTATAGAACATAAATTTCCAAATATGTTTATAAAAAGTGTTTAAAACAATTAAAAAAAAAATAATTGGCTTTTTTTAAATATAGATATTTAAATTTTTAAAAAAATATACAATATTCCACCTCAGAAACGGGTTAAATCAGTGTCTTTCAGTGCATTTTGAGTAAAAAAAATAGTTTTTTTGTGTCGTAAAAACCCACTTAAAACCACATTTGGTGCTTTCCCCTTTTGGGAAGTGTAAACTTCTAAAATACAAAAACTCCTATATTACTACCTCTATTTCAGTATGTTTCGAGAAAAGGGGGTTTTGAAAGTTTTTTTTTTTTTTGTGTCTTAAAATCTATGACGTAACAAATTTTAAGTTTCTACTTCCTAGGGGTAAGTGCCCCATAATTTTGATGAGTTAATAAAAAGTGAGTAAGTGAGTGAATCAATCAGTCATTAGTAGTAAAATTAGCGATTTTTAAAATTAAATATCCAAAGGGAAACCCGTTGACATAACTTTCCCCAATTTTTTTTTCAGGTAATTAAAATTATGTTGATTTTCCCTATAAAACTCCTTTTATTTAAAGATAACAA
>JAHBCN010024400.1:0-11909 GCA_019359885.1 Listronotus oregonensis | reverse complement strand
TTTTCAGGGTACGTTTTTTTTGTTTTAAAAAAAAAAGTGAACAACAATAAAAAAAATTTTTTTTTAATTTTTTGTATTTTATAATTTGTTAGTTTTAATTGTTTTCACGTAAATATAATGAAATATTTTAGATCAAAACAAATGAATTTTTATTTTTTTTATTATTTTAAGTTGTATGCCTGATGATTTTTTTTTTTGTAGATGTTTTTTAAAATCATGAAAATACAATAAAAATTTTAAAAGCCCTCCATGGGGCGAAACTAAAAATTTTTGGAATTTTAAAAGAAAACCTCACCCCCAAAAACAATCAAGTTAAATTAAATAAATGGTTTAAGAAATTTTTGAAAAATATATATATATATATATATAATATATATATATATATATATATATATATATATATATATATATATATATATATATATATATATATATATATATATATAAATATATATAATATATATATATATATATATATATATATATATATATATATATATATATATATATATATATATATATATATATATATATATATATATATATATATATATATATATATATATATATATATATATATATATATATATATATATATATATATATATATATACATAACACTGCAAATAGCTCGTGCTGTATGCTCATTATTATAATATTTGGTTTACAATAAATAACTTTGTCTAAAATATATTTCGTTGGTTTTTATTCGTACAAAAAGCTATGAACCTACTAACTGTAGTTTACTGGTTAAATCATATAATAATAAATTTTTAAGATAAATTTTGCCTTATTATTAAAATTTGTTTTGGTAAAAATATTTCTTGTGCATTTATTTCAAAAAAATTGACTGTATATTTTAATTTTAAGCTAGAGCTCTTGGTAATTAGCTTAGTCAAGTATATTTATTTTTTTAACCTATCTTACGTTACTGATTTTAAAAAGTAAAGTACACCGTCTTATAACGCTTATAATATATAACCAATAAAAATACTTGTTCACTCGTTTAAATTTACTGATGGGTCTTATTCTTGTATATTTTTCGTTTAACAAAAGAAATAATGCAGTATTATGTAAAATGGATCCTAATAGAGCTCTCGAGAGAATCAACAAAGAAGCAAGGAATATAGATATGTACATTCTTTTGATAAAATATAGCGGGTACCTGTCTTTCTTTAATATTTATTACTTAAAGGAGTAATATAGATTTTGAAAGAATAATATTAAAAAGGATATGCGAACAAAATTTAGTAAATAACAACTAATATCACAAAAATATCGGTAAAACATGTTGTTGCTGTCTTAAATTAGTCGCGCATGCTTGTAGAACTAGTTTTTTGCAATTACGTTTTGACTAGAAGAAAATTGTTTAATGGTTTTACTATACAAGTCGGCTAATACATAGTTTCCTGGTCTAATGTACAGTTGAATTTAGGATAAATAAGTTTTATTGCGGACTCTATGAATACAATTGTAGACTTTTAGATCCCTTGAAAATAAACCGAAGAGATTTATAAGGTTAAAAAATTTATAGACTTCAAAATGCAAGTTAGATTTAAAATTTCTAACCTAATATACCGGGTGACCATTTGAAAACTACCACCTCCCTTGACTTTTTTATTTGAAGTTTCTCAAAAAAATGTTTAATATAAAAGTTAAAGTGGCAAATTTAAAAAGTTCAAACATAGTTTTGGATATTATACAGGATGCATCATAAAGACGTGCAAACCATAGTTATGATTTTTTAAATAGGAAGCCCTGCATTTGACTTGATATTTCAATTGTGCCTAAAATTCTAAGCATTTTTTTATATAAAAGATATAGGCTTAAATTAACTGGTTTTTGAACTATGAAAGTTTAAAAGTTGTATTACTTGCTTTGAAACGCAATAAAAAGTTTGCAGTAGGTCATATTTGTTATCATGACAGTTTAGGGTGACATGTTTTTCTTGAAAAATCTGAATGATTTGTATGAAAAAATTGTTTATTCACAGAAGAGAAACAAGAAATTTTTGTTTTATTTATTACAAATAATTATAACTCTACTGCTACTGTTCGTGCGTATGCAGCTCTACATTCTTATGGAGCCGTTTTTACAAGACACCGTTAAAAGCATTTCTACAAAATTTAGAACAACTTTAAATCTCGACAGGAAGAAATCGGTATATCCAAATAATAAAAATATAGATTTAAATGTTATCCCATATTTCGTGGAAAACCCTAACCAGTCAGTTAGAACTGCTTCAAAAGACTTGCAAGCTGTGCATGGACCACAAAAATACGGGCGCGAGTCAATACGTGGGGTTTTAAAACAAAGTAAGTTTAAACCTTTTAATTACCATAAAGTTTAAAAACTCACACAAGCTCAAAAGAATCAAAGACTAATTTTTTGCAATTTGATGTTGAACAGGCTAAATAGTAACAGAGACTAAATAATAACAGAGACTATATTATGGACCGATGAATCCAGTTTCTCGACAAGTGGAATGCCTAACAAACAAAACGTTTGGCATTTGGCGGTGGATAATCCAAATTACGTGCTAGAAGTGCAATTTCAAGGTTGACAGACTGTCAATGTGTGGTGTGAAGGTAACTTGACCGGTGAAGTATATTACGAATTTTTGAGGAACAAGCTTTCAGACGTGCTGAAAAATTACCGCTAAGGCATTATCGCAGTTTAGTTTTTCAACACGATGGAGCTTTACCACATGGTACTCGACAAGTAAAAAACTTATTAAATAAAAATTATGATGAATGGATTGGACGGAACGGCACAATTCATTGGCTAGCTAATAGTCCGAATCTGACGCCAATGGACAACTTTTTATGAGGATATATAAAAATTTAATTTACCAACAGGACCTAGGGAATGCTGATGTCATAGAAAATATTACTGAGCATGATTAACGTATTAAATCAAACAAATTCTCGCTTCATAGAAAATTCAATAGCACATTTGGAAACTTGATACCAAGAATGGTGCAGAACCAGGAGGATAAGTGTGACAATTATATTTATCTTAAATTATTACTGTTTTATTGTTAAAATTAAAATTGAGTTTGTAACACCAGCATTTATTAAGTTAATTATTTAATTTTTAAACATCTTTATTTTGAAAACCAGTGAATTTAGGCCTATAGTATTTTATATAAAAAGCAGAATTAAAAAATCAAGTCAAATAAAGGGTGTCCTATTTAAAAAATCATAACTTTGGTTTGCCACGTCTTTATAATGCATCCTGTATAATATCCAAAACTATGTTTAAACTTTCCAAATTTGCTCCTACAACTTTTATATTAAACATTTAAAAAAAAACTTCAAATAAAAAGTAAAGGGAGGTGGTAGTTTTCGAATGGTCACCCGGTACACCGGATTTAAAGCCTAACGAGGTATGCTGTCTGTCTTTTCCACAAACGGCTTCTAACCAATAAAATAACATTGATATAATCGCCTTAAAACTAAAACATTATCAGCTTAACAAAATAGAAACTTTTTCAACACAACTAAAATAGACACTTAAAGATTAAAAAACGAGATAAGAATATTTCTGAATCGTGACTTCTTGATAAAAACTAAAAAAGAAAACTAATTTATAAAAATGAAAAAAACTTTGAGAAACTACGAGAGTTACGGCCTTCGGGGTTTTAAATGACTGACATTTTAAAAAGACTTACGTTACGAAATGGGTCCATTTTTTTTACCTTTTTAAAAGATTAATATACAAATAAATTTTATTTAAAAGTTATGTATAAGGGTATTTTTATTTTAAAAACAACTTTAATCCAAGCTTTAAAAAAATATAGTTGAAAAGATACACTTCTGTTGTTTCAAGGCAGTAAAGAAACAAAATCAATGTTGGCTATAAAATTATTAAAAATGTCTTTCGAACAATATTAGGAAAACATATTAAGATAGGTTATTTTTTATTTCTGTATTTTTAAATGTGGCAGCCTAAATCAGCAATAAAGATAATTTAAAGCAGCACATTTACGTTGCTGGAAAAAATTTAAAGTAAATTCATTTGTTAAAAAATATTTTTTTGTACCCTTTAAAATCCATTTTACTATTACTGCTAAATTTAGTATTTGTAAAGTTTTTTTATACATTTATTTAAAAGAAATAAATAAATTTTATTTTAACTTGGTAAAAGCAAAGTTAAAATTTTGCGAAATTTATATATATCAAAACAAATATTAACACTCGGATGCACGACTCTGGTCTGTTAGTCCAGGCCAAATACATAATGCTTTATAATTTTCGAAATATTTATTAAAAAATATTGTCCTTTTAGGTACCTTTCAGAGTATCAGCTACTTACATTTTGTTATATAGAAGTGCTTAATTTTTTTATAATATGATGTTATCCGAGCTTTTGTCCTGATAGACCATCGTCGTTGCAATGTGCAATATTATTTATCGCACGATTAGTAATTCCATTTGGAAAATATTCAGTAAATTAAACCTTGCCGACTACCGTAGACAATTCAAAACGTTCGTTTAGTCTTGTCTAGAGCCTGAAATGTGATCGATGGTCTTTATTTATGTCACTAGAAGGGAAAATATAGTTTCTCATCTGCCCGGCACTATTTTTGAAGGAAAAGAGGTAATGAATATAGTAGCCAACCAGATATTAATTTATTTTATAATAAAATAAAATGTGGGGTGGATATTGTGAAAAATGTCGTTAAGTTACAATGTTGCCCGAAATACAAAACGTTGGCCTTTAGTAATATTTTATGGAATGCTAAATGTTGGCTCCATCAATGAATTTTTAATTGTAAAAACATAATAATCCTACTTCTGATATAAGTAAGGAAGGACGACTATTTATAAAAAATTTGGAAAAACGGTAAAAGACCACATGTCTTCAAGAGCAAGTTCTTCTGGGCTACACAAGTACATTCGTGATTCCGCTGAAAAATATTCAGGAACCAGGTGGCAAGCTGAACCCTGATCCCCCACCAAATAAGAGGGGTCATTGTAAATATTACAAAAAAACGTAAAACACGCTATTTTTGTTAATTTTGCAATGCTGGCTCTGCATGAAACATATTTTAGCCTACTGTAGAGAATATGCGACCAGCAAGCAAATAACAGGATCAATGTTAGGTTGATGCAATTTCTGCAATGATTTTTTTTAATGACACCTATTAGCAATTTCTGTTAGTTTTAAGTTTTTAATATAAGAATATACTATTTATGTTTCGCATTAAGCGTTTTTTTTTTGTAACTATTTAATTTTTTTAAAATAAATTGTTTAAAATCACACTTTTTTAAAGTTTTTCTTATTTAAATAAAACTAAGAAAGATATTTTTTCCTATGTAATGAAAAAACAAGAAAACATATGTAAGAACCTAATAATAAAAAAAAATTTAACCAAATTTATTACTAAAAGCAAAAAATCACACCGCCATAATTGGTCCTAATAGACTGCCGTCGTTTACTCTTGATATTTTGAATAGGTCGTGAATCGTAGTGTTAACTAAAACAGCTCCGCTGCGGCGCCGGAATTAAGTCCTAAAGTAGTAACAGGTAGATCAAGTAATGCACCCTTGTGTCCGGTACCGTTTCGGCGCGTGTGTCGCAGGCCCGTCGCAGTTGTTTCGAATTTTTTCATGGAACCGCAGCAAAAAAGCAAGTATTTTTGCAGGCAAACCGCAGCGCCGCCGGGCTTAAAACCCATGGTGCAGCGGCGCTAAATGCATACTTTACGTTGCAATTACTAAATTTATTACCCAGCAAAAATTTTAAAAAAGGGAAAAGGGGGGGTTTTTTATTCTAAAATTAACCATTTGTTCTCTTATTTATAATGTTAAAAAATACAAGATTATAGATCATTTAAAAAAAAAATTTTTTAAATTTTTTTTTATAAGTGATTTTTTTTTTTTCCAACCTGTTAGACAAATAATATAAGACTGGTCTTGAATTGCAAAATACCCAAAAAAAAATTTAAAAAAAAAACCAACAAAAAATTTTTTAAGTCTTTTTAACGTACCCACTTTTTTTAGAATTAAAATAAAAAAATATATAAACAAAAAATAAATTATATTCTATTCATACGCCAATTGAAGATAAATTTAAAAAAATACAATTTCTGCTATGATTTCTTTTATTTTAAAACATATTTTTTTTTGTTTTTAAAAAAAACCCCCTAAGTCTATCTATATAAAAATTTGCTAATGTGGATATATTTATATTTAGGTAGTTATATATATATTTATTTGTCTGTCCACGTGATCCTGAAGTTATGGCTTGAGCTAAAATCATAAAATTTGGCACAGTGGTAGTCTTTAGCAGTGGCTAGAAACTAACGAAGCCCGTTTTTGAATTTCCCCCCCGGGGAAAAAAAATGGGAAAAAAAAAAAGTGTTTTTCACCGTTAGCCGTCCCCGGAAGGCGTCTTACGGAGACAGATTTTAATATTGTCTCGCCTGGCGGAACAGGTTTTTTCATCTAGTAAAAAAAAAAAGCATATTTCTTCATATTTAGCATTTCCATAGTGTTCATTAACATTTTACAATCTCTTGCTGCACGGGGGTTCCCCTTAATAAAAAGGGTTTTTTTTTAAAATGACCCTGTTTGAGCCCCTTTTTTCGTAAGTTATGTTAATAAATAAGTATATTTTTTTTGGTACTAACTTTCCTTTTTAAAAAATTTTTTTTTATTTAAAAATGTATCGCCTTTTATACAGACAAAAAATTTTAAAAGGGGTTTTTGGGGTAATATGGGGGGGTGTTCCTTAATGAGGGGGAAATTTTTTAAAAGGGGGTGTGAACCCTACATGAAAAATTAATGTTTTTTTCCCCCCTTTTATAAACTATCCCCCAAAAATGTTCCGTTACGAAAATACGGGGTTTTAAATTTTTTGGGGGAAAAAAAAATGTAAATTAATTAATATTTTTGAAACCCCTAAGGATATCTCAGTGATATTTAACAGTAGCTACAGTTGATAAAAAGGCTTTTTTTTCAATAAAAAACAATTTTAAACTTTAACAATGGCGTTTTACGGGCACTAACTTCGATATTTTTAAAAAAAAAATGGTACGCCGGGGGTTTTTTTTTCCAAATAAAAAATTTTTTTAAAATTTCCCCCCTTTAATTTGAAACATAAGATTTTTTTTGGGAATTTTTTTTCCCCTGCGAAAAAACCGTTTTTAAAAAAAAAATTTTTAATACGCAAAAAAACATCTTACGGGTTGACATGTGCATGAATGAACTTTTTTAAAATTTCAACATACAACATTAAAAAAAAAATTAAAACAAAAAATTTAGTGATTATTAAAAAAATTGTTGGAAATGGCTCTTTCATTTTAAAAATGCATGCTTCCGCCCTCCTTTTTTTTGAAATCGCGTACACGTTGAAATTTTATTCCCGGAGTTTTTTTTTTTCTATTCCCCCCCCCCAAATATTTTTCCCCTTAATTCCTCTGCAGTGTTAATGGGAGTTACGTAGAGTAGCTTTTTTTAAAAGGGCCCCCCCTAAAAAGAAATTTTTAAACTCTTTAGATCGGGGGGCCTAGGTGCCATTCTTGGGGCCCCGCCCCATCCAACGATTTGGATAAACAGTTTGAAAACTTGGAACCCCTACACAAAATTCTGGTGCACCATCGTGCATTCCACATATTGTCTCTTGTTCCTATCGGTACATCTTCAAGCAAAAGGCAGTTGTTTTTGAATAAAATTTGGGGGGTAAGATTGTCCGTCAAGTCGTTCCGGTAAAAAAAAGGGGGCCCCAAAAAAGTGGTTCCCAAAAAAAATTTCCCGCCTATAAGTTAATCGAAAATTGATGTTGGAAAGGGGGTTTGGTTACGGATGGGGCTTTTTTCCCCGCCCACAAATGATGACTGAACAAAATGTGTTCTCAAATTGGGGTTTTTGGGGGCAATACTTTTAAGAAATTTTCTTTTAAAAATATGGTACGGGGATAAAAAAAAATCCACTGAAATTTTCCAGAGAATTTGGTGGTAAATATCAAAAAAATTTTTAGAGATCTTCCTCGTACTCGTTTTAGGATGTTCTTCAACTTCGTGCAGCACTGCTTCGTCAATTTCAGGTGTTCTCACATTTTGAGGTCTACCTTCAGATGTACCTCTTCGAATACTACCAGTTTCAAAAAAACGACGATGAATATTAGAAAAGGTTCTACTATCTGGCAAAGCACGATTGGGATATCTCTGGTGAAAAATACGTCTGGCTTGCCCCCCCAAACCGTCGGCAAGGCCATATACGTAATGCATTTTAGCCATTTCTGCATTTGAATAATTCACCATTTTTAACAAGATTGTTAAAATAAAATAAATAATTTACAGTAAAAAACCCCAACAAAGAAAATTACTAAAAAATGTCAAATGAAAAACCCCCCAAGGGAAAAATATTCCATGGCAACGAGATTCATTGCAAAATTTTGTTTTTTTTTTAAAATTTTCCCCAAAAAATAAAATTTTTTTTCCCTCACAAACGGTGCATCGCGGGAAAACAAAAAAAAAAGTTTTTTATGTTTCAAATTAAACGGTGCATTCAAAAATATTTTTTTTTTTGGAAAAAACCATTGGCGTACCTTTTTTCCCCCAAAAATGTCGAAGTCAGTGCACGTACGCACGCCACTATTAAAGCTAAATTTTTTTTTTTGTATTGAAAAATATGCCTTTTTATCAACTGTAGCTACGTGTTAAATATCACTGAGATATCTCTTAAGAGTTTCGAAAATAATAATTAATTTCCTTTTTTTTTCCAAAAAATTTTAAAAACCCCCCCCTATTTTCGTAACGGAACTTTTTTTGGGCCATAGTTTATAAGGCATACTATCATTTTTTTTTTTGTAGATTCAAAAACCCCTTTAAAAATTCGCATAATATTAAGGGACACCCTGTATAATGAATAACCAAGGAAAAATTCTTGCATTTCCCAATCAAAAAAGGGTTTTAAAAAAAAAGTTATTCTTATATTATATATTCATATACTTTTATTACTTACTAATTAATGCCCCCTGTGACCAAATTCACGGTTTTTTTTTTTTTTTTTGTCCCATTATGATGTTTGTCACCTGTGTGTGATGCATTATTATAAAAAAAAAAAAAAAAAAAAGGGGGGGTTTTAAAAAACTAAAACTTTAACCAAATAAAAAAAAAAAAAAAAATAAATCAATGTAACATAATAAAAAAAATGGGGTTTTTTTTTATCATTTAAAAAAAAAAGTTTTATTTACTATAAATCTATTTTTTTTGACGTGTGTCGATCGCCTAACCACTGTTTTAAAGGGGGCTTTCCCAGTGTATTTGTTCCCCTTCCCCAAAAAAATTTTACGTTTTAGCTCTTTAATTAAATATTTAAATAAAAAAAATATTAAAGTTTAATCACTTTTTGCAGTTTATACAGTTAAGTATATGATTTGCAGAATTTTAAATTTTTTTTACCCAATTTAAAAATTTTACTTTGACTTTGCCAAGTATTTTAGCATTTTTTTTTTTATTGTAAAAAAAAAACTAAGAACAACATAATTTAAAAAAAAAAATTTTTTTCCCCACGAGCGTGCAAAAAAATCCACTTTTCCGCACGCATTTAGTGGGAAAGTTGCACTTTTCCGCACGGCCTGGGGGGAAAAATGAATTTTTTTGCACGCAGTGTGGAAAAGTAAAACTACTCTAAAATCTTACAGGTAAGCAAGATTTATATGTATTTTAGTAATTGTAGGCTATTTCATCCCCCAAAATACGAAGCCATTGCAAGTTTTAGTTTATTCTCTTTTTTTTTGTTCTTCGTAATTTTCAATATTTAAACCCAAAAAAAAAAAAAAAATTTTTTTAAATTCCCCCTTTTAATAATAATAATAATAATAATAATAATAAAAAAATTTTTAAAAGTCGCAAAAAAAATTTAAAATTTTTGGGGTTTTTAAAATTTTTCAGTTTTTTTTGGGGTTTCCCCTATGAACAAAAAATTTTCAAATAATTTAATTTTAAAAAAGGGGTTTTTTTAAAGAAAAGGGTCATATTTTTTTTTTAAAATTTAAAAAAATCCGACAAAAAAAATTATTTTTAAAAAATATTCCGATTAGGGGTTTTTTGATTCTATCCTGGATGCAACCCCAAAAAACCCTAAGTTTGAATTTATTACCAGCAAAATCTCGTGAAAAATATGAGAATCAATATAGTCATTTCAAAAAAAAAGGGGCTCCAGCAAGGGAACAAAATGTATTAAAGAAGAAGTGTTCTTGGCCTATTTTGCGGATTTCCCCAAAAAAAAAATAAACCTAATACTTCACGGAGTAAGTACTCTATGTTAAAATGTGTCCTCAAATTGAAAAGGAACCTTATTTAAGTTTATATTTCAAGCTAACATCACTACTTAAACAAAAACGTGGGATACCGGCCAAAAAAAACAAAAAAAAATTTAGCAAAAAAAGAAGTTTCAGGATTCATGAAAGAAGCACCTGAGAGATGAACTTACAAAAATAATGATTAAAATAATGATGAAAGGTGTAATTTTTTTTCCCCCGAGACAGGACCATAAAGGGCCCCCCCCTGTTTTTTCGTGATCTGTGTTAACAATGAACTGTAGAAAAAGAAAATTTTTAAAAGCTATCCTCTGGGGAAAAAGGGCCGGGCCGCCATAATGGGGGAAACATGTCATTTTTTTAAAGAACGCCCCATTTTGCGGTCATTCGATAGATAGGGGTTTTAAACTTTTCCAACTTATTAATTTTAAAAAAGACCACGAAACAACGGGGTGGGACCCATGATCCATTTCCAAGGGAAAAAATTTCACATTTCGGGGGGTATGGCGGACCTTTTTAAAAAACACCATATTGGTATGGCACATTGAGTTCGCGGACTTTGGGGAAAAACCCCCCTTTTTGACATAAAAAAAGAATAAAAAGGGGGCCCGTGACCGAGGGCTTGGATATTACTTACACGTTTAAAAATTTACCCCCCCTTTAAAAAAAACACTTTTTGAGATGCCATACCAAGAATTCAAAATGAAAAAAAGATGTCTATTAGCCCCAAAACCATGGCGTGGGGCCCTTTTTATACAAAGCAAAAAAAACCCCCCCGGCTCCAGGTCTATTTACCCTACAGACTAAAGTTGGGAGAAACAAGAAATTTAAATTATGGAAATGCAAATTTAGTGTACCTAAAGTGTCAATTTACAATTTTAAACTATTAAAAAACAAACCCCTAAAGCTTGTTCTACTTAAGTCAAAGATTCCATTAGCGGAGAGCCCATAATTATAATTTAAATATCTTGTGCCTTTTTTTCTTATTAAAATAACTGAATAGTGAATTTGCAGATTAATTTTTTTAAAATTTTAAAAATTTTTTTGCATAAAACTAACCATGTATTGGGTTTTTAATAAAAAGGGAATTGTGTATTTAATAGTAGCTTATTGCGACCTTTATATTAGAAAAAAAATTTTAAAAAAAGAAAACAACATTAAAGTAAATTTAAGGTTTATTTTAAGTGAGATAAAATCAAAAACATATATTTGATGGCTGTTTGCTGGTATTTTTATTAAATCTCTTTAGACGAACGATACCTATATCTTTTTATTTCTAACTTAACCTTAAAAAAAAAAAGCAATGGTAAAATTATTTTGCTTTTTTTTAAAAAAAAAAAAGGGGGCAGACAATATTTTTTTAAAAAATAATCATAAAATTTTGTCAGAATCCATACACACATTTCCTTGCCTACCGCATATTTAGGGGTGAGGTGAAAAATTTTCTCCCAACAGGATCATCAGATTTATTAGGAGTCTGGACCTGGTGGGAGTAATATAAAAAAGGGGGAGGGGCCCCCAAAAGACCGATCGGCCCGTGGAAGGGTGTTATACCCACTCACTTTAAACCTACCTACCTAAAGTGTGTTCAACAATATAGTGCCTACAATAAAAGGGGACTGATGGTAATAAACCAC